>JANIJG010014099.1:0-43528 GCA_024611175.1 Megaceryle torquata | reverse complement strand
GTTCTGGGGTGGGGGAGGGGGCGTGGTCCGCGCGAGCTCGCCCCCTCCCCCCCCCCCGCGGAACCCGCGCTCCCCATTTCGAACCGGTCGGAGCACGGGGTCACTCCGGGGGAGAGACCTCAGGGCCCCCCCTGCCGCCGCGCCCGCCCGCCCGGCCCCGGATTTTAAAGAGACCGCGGGCCCGCGCCCCCGGCCCCCCGACGCGGTCCGCCCGGGTTCGGCAGCGGGCACAGCCCCGGGGGCCGCGCTCCGCCGGGCTTCTACTCCCGCGCTTGCAGCGAGACCGCCGCCTCCGCCGGGGAAGGAGGCTGGAGGCTTTTCTTCTGCCTGGACCCGGCAGCGCCTCGTTCCTCGAGCGCTGCCTCAGCGGGCCGGCACTGCCCGGGGGTGTTTCTGCCCCGCTGGTCGCAGGAAGGGGAGGGGGAGATACAACTTATTTTTACCTGCTGGAGTTGGCAATACTACCCAAGCAAGTAGGGATCTGCCTACCTCAGACGATCACCTCTGCGATTCCCCCAAAAGCCTTCAAGTTCAGAAAGATTTTTCCCTTCTCTCTGGGGGTTTGACCCAAACCTACTGGGTATTTCAAGTTCCCTTCTACACTGCCCCTTTCATTTAAACCACCTACTACGGTTTCTTGTTACCTTGCGCCAGTGTCTCCAACTTTTTATCCACTCATTTCCTCACTTACAAAAGCACAGACAATGACACTGCGGGCGACCATCGACTGTGCTGAGGTAAGCGTTTCATTCGGCATATCCTAAATATTGTTCCTTATCCTTTTATCACCATTAGCACTTAGCACAGTAAACATCATAATTCAGAGTGCCTTCTGGGAGGAACATCTATGTAAAGTTTTTTAATGGGGTGTTATGATTAAAACCCACCTCAAAGAAGATTAGCAGGAGGGCACATGAAGTGTTCACAAAAAAAAAAGGAAGAAATCAAGCCTTCTGGCCCCTCTCTCCAGACTCTGTGCTCTTGTAAACTTTGTGTACGGTGCTCATACTGCAATACCAGACACTTAGAAATGCATTTGCCCTAGGGATAGGCTGGAAAGCTATTTGCCTTTCCTTCCCCTTCTGATCATATATTCAGAGGTTTTTGTCTTTTTCTACAGTTTGCATAGCAGACAGCCTACTCACAGCACTCGATAAATAATAAATAATAATTATTTTATACAGTATGTATTGATCACTTTTGCCCACTATCGAAATACAGCTGTGTCTGAGGTGGATAATAGCCACACAGACACACTAAATAGTAGCTTCAAGTAATATTAGGAGCCCCCTGGGAAGTTTCTGTGGAAAACACAGTCCTTCACATCCCCTAACAAATTCAGATACATGCACAGAGAGGATAATGGAGACCTATTTCAACAAGGCGACAATGGTCCAGCAAGGAGGCATCTTCCCAACTCAAAATCAGCATCCCAAGAGCAGGAATTTATCCCTTTAGGTGTCCGTGAAAGGACAGGTTATTGTTAGGTTTCCTGTTTTATATGGACAACGTAACAGCAGTGAGAGCTATCAGTTCCTCCTCAGGGCATGGAATTGGATCCCGATCTCAATTACTGTGAAGAAAATCAGGTATTACTTCATTTACTTCAATAGTTAACTCCAAATGTGCAACTGGCAATAACATCTGGCTTCTAGTACCTTTCTTCCACTGCTGATAGTTCTGGCCATCTAGCATTTTGTAGCTTGCAGGTTTTTTCTCAAAGTAATGATTTGATGAAGTAGTCACCTGAAACTGCCCCACCTCTGGCCCTTCACTCTCTGAGGTCTTCTAAGACTGTATACGCACTTGCATCCTATTTTGATCTGGCTGCCTATCCTCAGAATATCTTCCATGTAAAATCACTAACAACAGTCTCCACTTCTAGTTCCAAGCTAAACATCTCCAGTGGGGCAGACAAAAATCAGCAGTACCCCAAGAAAAGCTGTCATTGCTAGTTTGTTTATAGCCAGCTTAACCACAAAGGGTAAAGTGAGCCCAAGAAGATTTGGGGAAAGCAACCATTTTCACACACACGCTATTTTTCCAACTCAAAAAGGAAATCCCAGGACACACACACACCCCCCATGAAATATCAATCAGAAAGAGGGATAGGAGACTTCATCCAACTGAGGAGCTTCTATTCCGAGTGCTATATGTGAACCAAAGAAGATAACTACTTTGCAAACTCAGATGCATAGACCTTTACTTCTGAAAAATTGTTACAGTTAGGCACCAAAATAGCAGACATCATTTTATAAATAGGTAGAGAGTAGTGAGAAAATATTAGAAAAGCAGGGAAGTTTCTTTAAGGTTGCAAGGCACATCTTTGCTGTGGTGTGGAGCGAAACAGAGGCAAACTGCAGTACAAGTTCTTTGTCCACCAAGCAATACTCTAATTGCTCAATAGGGGAGTGGATTTTTCTGACTAATTCCTCTAATTCCCTCTTTCACATCTCTAGCTCTAGCCCTGCAGTTTGCAAACACGTTGTACAGAAAGGGAGGAAAAAAAAAATCATTACCACAGTGAGGTTTGCACCAGCTCCCTCTAATACTGCTCCCCTCCCCACCGTGTGCCACTGGCATTGTCCTGAGACTTTTAACAATGTAGGACACGCTCTAGACAAAATATTTTGTCCCCATCTATAAAACAGTGGATGCATCAGCCTTTTCTGGTGTCATCATTAAGACAACAGCAAGTTCTCTTGCCAAGGGGCCCTGTAAATTAGCAGTGCACAGATGTATACCCTAGGTACCTGGCCACTCCCTCCCTACACAGGCACTGTGCTGTCTGCTCCCACCACCAGAGGCAAAGGGAAAAATACACTGGCATGGACATGTTATTCATCTTCCTTTGCATTCTCCCTTTTGAATAAATTTCCAAAGCTATCCACCAAGTTCACGTGCTTGTTTAAACTAAAGACATAATGCTGTCAATAAACTGGGTCAATTCAGGTGGTGCCATTTTCAATAAATTCCTAAGTGGGACTGTTCACCTTCAAGGTACTTATTCTGCTCTGAGATATGGGCTTGCTAATTCAGGGCAGCAGCCATAGTACCCACAAGACAGCTTTTGCTTACATCTCACTAGAGGAGTGAGCTTGCTCAGGGGAGCTACCTAACTCCCTGATGCAGTAGATGCACTGTATGTGCCATTATCGTCTGTTCTTGGTCTCTCACTTTGCTATTATGTAGGGATGATGAGAGAGGGGGATCAGAGCCTTTTCCAGGCTCTGGAGACAGAATGCACAGGAGTTAGAGGCATCATCCATCATGCCAGAACATCCAAATGATGCAACACAAGATTTAGAAGATTCCATCTAAATGAATGCCCAAATATGGCAGCAGGGGATAAGAAGAGAGGCCACAATGCAATATTGCCCCATAGACTATAATCTCCTGGACTTTGTCTTTGAACTTTTTGGTTCTCTGAGGGGCATTCACCAAATCCTTGAAATCAAGGATTTTGTATGGTACTGTTTAATGGAAATGAGGCTCAAGGGGAATCTGCCATTGAAACAGTGGCAGGGAAGTCTGTTCAACAAGACAGGAATGCAGTTTCTCTCTCTGGCTATTTTTTCTTTCCTTTTTTTTTTTTTTCCTTTTTGCCATGTTTGCACTTCCAGTGTCTTTTTGCCCAGAAGTTAATACCCAAGGTGAATTTAGAAGCTGCAGTCCAAACTGCAATCAGATCATTTTGGTTGTGCCAAACAAAGCTGATCTTATCTCACTGGTGTCCTTATCCTACTTAGAACAAAACTCATTACAATAATAAGAAATAACAGATGACAGCACCCGGTCAGAACTCCCTATGCCATCATTTCAGAGGATTAGTTATAAGCCCTTTTCCTCCAAACGTCATTTTTCACTCCAGCAGGAGGTTCAACCTCTGAACTTATTCTGGCCACTTGCAAGACATCTCTGTTTATTCTTGATTCACAGACCTTTTTCTCCACCTTGCATGTTCCACTGCATTTAATAGCTACAGAGAAACTCTACATAGTGTATACAGGAAGCAATTTTCTGAGCACCACTTTGTTAGCTGAGTATAGAGGAGACAGAAGCTATACCAACATACATTTGAGTGTGTGGCAGTGTATGAACAGAAGAGCATGTGCCAAAAAACCTGATGTGTGTACCCAGGCATATAAGGGTGAGCCCATTCAGGTAAGAGGAATCCTTGAAGGAGGATCATGCAAGAGGGCTGAATTAAGAGTGGTGTGTTTGTGCAAATGCTGCAGGAGCACATTCAGGGCAAGGCATGTAGGGAAATGGAGCATGTTTCAGTACATGAACTAATATATTTGGGGAAAAAAGTTATTCAAGCCCTTCTCCAAGTCTCACACAGTGTTTTCCACTATCTTTAAGAGAGTAGTTTTTAGAGGGTATCTTGCACATGCATATTGATACTTCAGAATACGTATGCATAACAACAACTCATGAGACAGATGTGTGTGTGCACTTCAGTGTGCAAGGGAGGAAGAAAGAAAAGAAAATAAAAGAAAAGTGACCTGCACATTCTTTCAGCCAGCAGTATAAGATTTGAGGGTTGTCACATTAGTTTTATGACATTGAATATTAGATAGAAGACACACATCTACGCCTCATTCTAAGACACTCTAAGACAGGAAAACATCCATTACCATCTCTCATTGCTGATAATCCCACTGTGACCCTGACTCAGTGCTGGCCCAAAAGGAAGAGAATCACTTCTGCAGACAGCAGGTAACATTCAGTGAAATGGTCAAAACCAAAGCCACAGTGCAGAGTTAACACACAAACCTTCCAACAGGTATTTTCACCAGTTCTGAATTCCATACTTTCTTGCTTCTTGAGTGTTCTAACTCTGTGGGATGACTCCAGTTTGAGAAGTCACCAGCCCCCTCTGCAGTAAAACTCAGCAGATCCTTATTGTTTACTTCCTCCTCCTCTTGTTTCTGAATCCTCAGATGGAACTGTGAAAGTGAACTAATGACATCACAGTGTGCTTCCCTAGCAACCAATAAAGCATCATACCTGCTTGTCCATCAGCAGGATTAGGTAAAAATGGACACTGAAGAGTGCTAAAAGAGGAAGAGCATGGAAAGACCTGCAATCAGAAAAGCTGGATTTAATACAAGTAAAAGACAAACCTCTCAAAATGTTCAGCCAATGCATCCACAGAAGGTAGTGCTTTAAGAGCTGCAGTGACACCTCAAGTAAGATTGAATATTATTTCCGCTTTGCCCTTAACCCCTTCAACAACCCTGAAATAGGCACACCTTGATCATTCAAGACCAGTGGTACAAGATAGGACATTTCCTGCTGTAATCACTGGATAGCACTTCTAACAAAGTAGGAAACACAGACACTTTGGGGTTTTGTATCTAGTCTTGTGTTCATTCTTCAGGATCAACCCCTAGCAATCTCAGGTCAAACACTCATCGCTGGCCACTTATCCACACAAGATGGAAACTTACCAGCCAACACAAACAGGTGGAATAAAGACATCAGTGCAGAACAATGGCATCAGTGTAGGACAGGACAGGCTGCCCTCTCTCAAAAAGCAGTCCCCTCACACCCACCACAGCACCCATCTCATGGCTAAACTCACACCTGCTCCACAGTCGCCAAAACATAGGTTTTCCCCAGCAAAATTTCTTTCATCCTATGAGCTCCTGCATGATTCTTGCAGGCATCTTTTTATAACTAATTGATCAGTTGGGAAGCTCTCAGGATGAGGAACAACCGCTGCAACCAGTGCCCTTCTAATGTCTGGGCTATCACATATTCAAACCTTATGTACAACTTTGGATAACACAATAAAATGAAAAAAAAACATAAAATTGTTCTGTCCATGAGAGGAAGTACTTCTCACTCACAATCAGATGACAATAAATGTCTTTGTTTTGCATGAGTCTCTAATTTGAAGATTTAAGGTGAAATGAGGAACCCCAAAGAGGAGTCCAAAAAAACTGGGGAGAAGGGGGAAAATTCTTTCCCTGGTGCTATAAAACAAGGGGGTTTAAGAATTTTCTAGCATAAGCAAAATCCTCCAGGGAGACAAGAAGAGGAAAACATACCTTCCTTCCACTTAATGAACACTATTTTTGATAAAAGCCTTTTAGCTTGTGTTTAATGACAGGTGTGGTGTATCTCCAGGGCAAGCTTAAAGCATTGCTTTAGACCTTTAAAGCACTGTATGTTCCTTTTTCAAAGCTAATCGGCATTAGACATCCATGCTATTTAAGTACTTTCTGTAAATCCTACTGGGTACCTATCTTGGAAAATCCAAACCTAACTGAGCTTTGAAAACCCATCTCTAAGTGGCTTGAGTCTCATCACCTGTTTTCTCAAAGGAGATTAAGCCAATACTGACTCCCAATCACACAAGCATGACCATAATGAACTAGCAGCCAGGACTCTGCCCTACACTGCTTGCAGGACTGTGTCCTCCTACACATCCTCTCCACACCCAATGAAAGGCTCTGACTGATGGTGTGAAACTGGCAGCAGGCCTGTTTTGCCCAGCTACAGATTCTGCACCCATTGCTGCGTACCAAGGCATGTTCTTGCATTTCCTAGGCTCAGTCTAGGCTTTAAGACAGGCAAGTTGGAAAGCTAGACAAATGCATATATTCCAAAAAGGGACAGCAGAAAAATGAAGAGCATTTCCCCTTCTATAGCCTTGCTCTGGTGTCCCAGAGCAAATACAAAGCTTGCTTTAGGGCACCATATAAATTGGTATTATAAATTCAGATGGTGCACCAGGGAGTGCCTCATTCTGTATGATTGGAGTCATTCTCAGGAGCAGTTCAGGCACTCAGCCTGCCACATGCGACTGCTGCCCCAAGGGCTGCCATTACAGATGCATTATTACAAAGCACTGCAATAAAGCATGAACTAAAACAACTTCATTGAAATGAAGATTAATACAGAACATGTGTTCACCTCCGTACACTCAGAAGGAACAGTCCAGCAAACACAAGCACGGCACTGCTGGGGCTGATGGGCTAGGGGAACAACGCAAGTGGCCAACCACCGCTATTGCTGAAGGCAAGCAATACATTTCCATAGCATCTTGTAAGTGTCCACAGATGAATTTAATGCAGCAGCTGTGAAGCAGAGAGTGAGGCAAGCAAAAGATGTGGAGTGCTGAAACATACAGAAAAGTGAGCTGTGTCTGAGGCAGAGAACAGAGAGGGATGCTTCAAACCTACAGAAACAGTGCCACTAACTGCAGAATGATCCATGCCTTTATCACAGACTTCAGTGCATATTGATGGATATTCTCAGCACTTCAAAGTGTCATATCCACATGAGAGCTGCAGGTGAGAAAGATCAGCTAAGCAGATAGTTCATCCATTCCCCTCACAATCAGAACAGGATTATTCCCCATGATCTATTTGTTGGTACCATTGCTTCCTCACTTAAACTCTTACTATGCAATACAACAATCACTACACCTCCCCCTTCTGATGCCATTTCAGAGCCTCATAAATTGCACCATTGGCATAAAGGGAGGATCATTACATCTATATATTTCTATTCTCAAATTAAACTCATGATATCCTGATATGGTTTAACAGGCTAACTTTCATTCTTCCTTTTCCTGCTGTAGGTTTTTCGTCCTTTCTTTCCTTGAAATCAGCATAAGGCTCCTATCACAAACTGGTGCTGACTACTGGCTACAGGTCCCAGTAGACTCCTTCCTTCAGTCTATCAACCAAGTCATCCCTGAACTTAGAGTAGTAAGCATATATAGACACAATTCATCCAGAGTAAATGACACAGTCAATCCTGCAATTTGCTGAGTATTCCTAGATGCCTTTGAAGTCTCTGAGATATAACCCTGTGTGAAGGTGCTGAGGGTGAAAGGTGGCACAACATCAGGTCGTCTTAGTAAGAAAAAAAAAAAACACAAGGGGAGGGGACATGGCATTACATAACTGAAAACAAAGGGTTGGAGATGTAATACAGCCACTGAAGTAACAGATTCATGATTAATCTGCATGACAGTAAGTGGCATTAAGGAAAAAGCAACAGTCTTCCATGAGGGCACACCTCACTGAACAGACTTTGACCCTTGGAAATCAATGGCATGCAATAGCTTTTATTTATCCTTTAGCAGTGCTTAGAACCTCTAGATGCTCTGTCTTTGGCCTAACACCCAAATACGTACATTGTAATGGATGACACAGGTAATTAAAATAAAAAAAATAAAAAAGGCATGCATCTCTTTATATGGGCTGGAAGGGAATGGGGGGAAAAAGACTAATTAAAAGTAGAGAACAGATGCCCCCATGATGCTGGCATCTCTATTGCTTTCTGTTTCTGGAATGAAAAAAAATAATTTGTCACAAAAATAAATGACCTGACATCAAATATTTAAATTCAAATAAATAAATAAATGAAATGAAGGGGAGGTAAAAATACACAGTAAACAAGCACAAGCTCCATTTAGCAGGTTTGCCTTTCCTCCCCAAGCTGACTGGCACTGCACCAATGCAACACAGACAAAACAAGATCTGCTGCATGCAAACGATTCCTAACAGAGCTGAAACTCTGCACCGAACATGGATGAGCAAAGGTTGGGCTGCTGCCTTTAGACAAGGCTGCCATGTCACTACCCATTCAAATAGCAACACCGTAAAAAATGGATATGAATTCTATTATTTCACAGCAAGGTGCCATCCATTCCTCCTTGCACTGCAGTTTTATATCCCCAAAATAGAGTAGCCTTCACGGCCCTCCCACAGCGCACCTCTCATATCACTACAAATACACTTCCAGAATAGTCCATTGCCACCAGTATTCTCCTGACTGAAGATTACTTCATAAAACATTCTTAGAAGCCAATCAACATGGCTTATACTTAAAAAGGAGCCAATGTTAAGCTCAGTTGAATTACTGCTTTCTCTCAGCTCTCCACAATTTTACTAAATCAGACATCACACTACATCCCAGGATGGATCTATGTGATGTCTATCTCTCAATGGACAGCTCTGAAGTGACAGGATTTCTTCCATGTTCTTAAAAGACAACTTCAGACCCACAGATCTCGACCACATATAGAACCCAACAAAACTCTCTATGTTGGTGTCTAAATGCCTGCATAGACCCGATTCCTGTTATGCAGAAAGATGTATGAATCCTTACACAGGCTCAATACAAAATGACCATTAAATTTCTGTAACAGGCAGATTCATAACAGGCAAAAATGCTGTTTGGATGCCTATACTTAGCATGGGAAGCACTGAAACTTTCTACTCTTCAGACATAATATCTGGATGTGAACTGCAATAAAACTGTAGATGTACCCAGTTAAATGATGAGGCAGTGCCTCTCAGCATTGGCCTCCTCTAAAGAAAGGTCAGAATCCTCCTATAGGAACTGATCCTTCAACTGAAGGGCAGAACTAGAGTCAGAAAACCCACTGGGTCTGCAGTTGCTACATTTCATATTACTATCCTAATAAAAGAGAAGGTTTCCAACAGGTTCTAACTAACAAAGTTCTGCCTAGGCTGTCACTGTCTCCACAAGAGGCTGCAGGAGTTAAGTCAAGAGAGCTACTGCAACCGGGACCCAGAAAGGCAAGTGTCAGTCACAGCTGAACTGCAGTGTCTTGAGCATACTGTGCTCAACTCTATGCAAGTAGTCACAGTGATCATAGAAAGCATGCTTATGATCATCCCATGCACAGGCAAATTCCTAACAGAAGATTACTCCAGCCTTCCCCCGTCCAGCTACAAAACACAACTGACTTCAAAGACACTAACCTGCAAAGAGAAGACCTTGATTATCTTGTCCCTTTTTGCCAGGCACAGTCCTAGGACTATAGCTCAACCTACCTATGATACTACTGATCACCAGTGCAGAAGCGGCCAAGTCATCTCTGAGTTCATCACAGAATCTGCAAAGATGATGCAAAAACTGACGCATCACAAGTAAAGTTGTCCATGGTTTGTCCGAAACAGAGTTCTACCAGGCTTATCAGCATAACTTCAGAAATCTTGTTAAATAAGCATTATAATTCCCTCTGTAGATGTTTGTTGCAGAATAGGAGCTGCTTTTCTGTTTTCCTTAGCTTAAGCTCCTTCTAAAATGATGCAAGTTGACCTGTGAAAAATTGTGCGATAAAGAAACAATGAAGTTATACTAGCATATCAATTTAAGTTCATGCTTCTACACACCAGTATCACTTCTCCAGGCAGAGGCCTTAGATAAGGGTCTTTCATAGCATTATCAACAGCAAAATGGAGATAAACTACATCAGATAGCATGGTTTGAGGTCAGGATGAAAACAACCAAGAGCTGGGTCTTGACAGTCCAGACACCTGCAACCACGTCTATATGCCAGTCTCCTCTATACCCCATCTTATTGAGCTGTAAAATGAAGAGCACCTCTCCAATCCCCTCCCACGTATTTTACAAAGGTTAACTATTTAATACTAAAGATAGCTTCTACAAACAAACTTCATGGAATGCTATATACATGTCCTCAGAATATTTTTCATATGAGTTACTATCGTGACTGTGAATTTTTTTAGTTTTCGTTTTGAAAGTTACTTACAGAAACATGTTTTACACGTTGCAGGCTCTTTGGCAGTTTTGGAGCCAGAAACCTGGCTACACTCCATCTCTAAAGACCTCCCATATTAATAAAAGTTTCCCTACTATAAAACATTCAAAACTACTCCTCCCCCCTCTGTCTCAGAAAGAAAGGAAAAAAAAAAAGCTCTTGCAAGGGGTTATGATGCATCTTTAATGATGGAGCAAAGAGAAGCGCCTGCCATACAAAGAAGCTAATCAGTCAATCAAGAGCCAGCTCACCAGACAGAAGCTGGCAGTGCCTAACTGCTCTGTCTCCACCTGTCCAGGGGAACAACAAAACAGCATGGGACATGCCTGACAATTGAGTGTAAAATAGCACACATTTATATATTTCTAAGCATTAAGGGCGTAAGCTGTTGCTGTAAATTAACATTTTCCAGAATAAGAATAACAAACCCTGCACCATACATGAACTGATGTACATTTGAAATAAGTCTAGTGACTCTTTTTCAAAATCGCAGCAATCCTCAGAATACAGAGGGGCAGTAGGTGAAAATTGTTGTAATGAGGCTAACTGGAAAATCCTTTGCCATAAGCTTGCCAACCTCAGTCAGTTAAGAGAATGGTAGTTTAGAGAAGGAAATAAATCTCTTGAAATGAAAATTGGCAGAGCTATAGGACCTGGCTTTGTAAATAGCAAGAACATAAAGTTGACAGTGCTCATTTCCCAGGTCCAATACTGGCTGACTGAACAGACAGTGGCAAACTGCATTATCCTTACCTGCCTCAGTTTCCCCAACTAGAAAAGGATAACGAAGCCTGCTAGATTACAAAGGGATGACTGGTTTTGCAGCTGGCTTCATTAACATTCATAAAGTGCTTGGAGACCCTTGCACATGAAGCGCTCCCCAAGTACCAATTGCTAAACTTGCCACTTTTGCCGAGTACTCCTGTAAAGAACTTCCAATTTTTTTTCCTAACTCTCTTCAAACAAGTGGGTGTTTGGGGAACACTTGGCACACAAAGGTTTATAAAAGCATCAAGCGGCTTAAAAATAACCCGCGTGTTATTTCACGGTGCGGCCGGCGGCGGGACGGGTGGTGCCGCTCTCCGTGGTGCTGAACTCCAACCGGTTCCCGCCACGCCCCGCACCGCACGGAGCTTCTCGCTGCCGGTCTCCACGGCCACACCTTCGCGTCCAGGCTCTCGCCAGTAGCCTTTCTGTAACTGGAAGTTGCTCCACGCTATACGTGGGTGAGCTGTATCGCAGAAATACTGTGAATAACCCTGCAATGTGTTGTTGGATTATTTCAGTGGGCAAACCTAAGCTACCAAGGGTCTAGGATTTGGTTGCTCAAGACTGTAATCCAGCCTGCCCTTGCCACTGGCCTGATCACTCACTGATGAGAGAGGTAGCTCAAGTCATAACTGGTCTGTGATCTCACCAGACTCCATAGTAAAGACACCTTTCCTTCCACTTGAATCACAGAGAGTTCTGTGTGTGCAGGGGGATAAATCTTTCTGATTAGAGAAGTCTGTTTTGGAGCACTTGGAATGCAGCAATATGCACCCAGAAGTGTGGCCTTACTTAAAACCTTACTTCTTGTCCATTCCTATCACAGGGAAAAGCAAGAGGAATGTGTACTCTGGACTGAAAAATTATAAAAAACCAACAACATTACTTGGAGACAGGGAACAGAGAGGAATCTGTGTCCTCATCTTAGCTGCCTTTTCATTTTGGGTCACCATCCATCCAGTTATTTCTGTGATCACAGGGGCTTTGGCCAGCAGCAGGCCTCAGAAGCTGTTATGCAGGAAAATGGGCAGAAAATGCATCTCATCTTTCATGAAAAAGCAACACTTGGGTGAAAGGAAGCGCAGTCTTTCCAGGTGCACTCCACAGGTAGAGCTCATGTAACAGGAAAACCTACCTGATCCAAGAATCCTACTGTCAGCCAGGACAGGCCAGCTGCCCAACATACAATACCCTATACAACAAACTTGATATTTTGTTCATGAAATATACAGTGATTGGCCTCTTGTTCTGCCTGTTCTCTGCACTCACCACGAGCAAGGACAGCAGTAAGGGGAAATGCCTTGTTTCCCACTAAGGCTTTTGAGTATCATTAAATTACCAATTGTTTCCTATCCTGGATATTTATGCCCTTTTCTTGAGGAAAAGGACAGCAACTAAAACTGTAATCCCCTGTGCATGGAACAAACCAAACTTTCCCAGTCTTAGGTTTCTCTCAGGGATCACTTCTAGGTGTGAAAAGGCAGCTGGGAAAGTACTTCCCAGCCTCAGAGATGACATTAGCCTAAATTCATTCATTTGTAAGGCCCAGATATTACAAGAATGCAGGTCATAGAAAAAGCTTATCAAGAAAATTAAATATAGGGTCCTCAGTGCCTACCTCTAATCTTAGGAACTCAGGATGGGGAAGAGAGATAAATAAAATCATACTTGTGCTGAGGGTTAACTCAGTGTCATGGCCGAAATCCAAATTGAGTAATTACATTCTGTCTCCCCAGTGTGCCCTTGATGTTTCTGCTAAGCATGTGACTTCCCTTCACTTCCTGTTGCCAAGTTTTTTTACGTGTGCCTAAGTATCAGCTGTACCCACCCATCTGACCTGACTTGCACTGCAGGAAGACGAAGGTTTTGTTCATTCCTCACTCTGAAGTCATTTGATGAAACGTCTTGTTGCATTTTCATACCTCACATGAGTTCCAAAGGCATTTTGCTGCGGCTGTTTCACTATTAGCAACAACACCATATTGGCTCCACAGCACATTTTACAAACACCCTTTCCCAGCGACAGCAATACCTCAAGGGTGCCAAACCTCTAATATCCACAGCATACCTCTTCATACTCCGTTATTTAACAGAGATTCTGAATAGGCTGAGAACATACTGGGTGTTTATTTTTTGCATGCGGTTTAAAGGTGAAGTTTGGCATCACAGTCATTCCCTGAACTACGGCAAGGGCCTATAGAAACAAAAGACAAAAATCTTCTTGTGATACTAACAGAGCCATGAGTTGCCTCTCAGACACTTTTATAAATCTCTTTGTTGTATATATACTTGGGCTTCCTTCTTTACAGTACATTTTCTCCTAATGGTTTATACCATGGTTTATACCCCTCCAATATTACTCCAGAGAAGCAAGGATGAAGATGAAGCAGAGACAGCATCTGCTTCTCACAGGCTGCTTCATTTTCCTGGAATGCATCCTAACCTTAGAAATGCTAGGAAGGCAGTTGGTGATTAGGGTCTGCTCAGATCAGGAATCCAGAAACAGAAAATCCTTAATCTGTGAGATTTTAAAATGCTATTGGGACAGGAGGCAAGGGGGAGGAGGGGGAAGGGAACAAAACAAAACACAATTGACTTTTCTTCTGCTAACTAGATCTAAAATTTTAAAGGATATACAGGTACCTTATTCAAACTGCAATATAACATAGAAAGCCACTTGAATATTCAAAAATCTGGGCCCTAAAGTCTCTATTCCCTTTTTCACTTGATGTCCTGGACCCTGCCAGCCAAGAGACAATATCATCTTAGAAAATCCTGAGTGACAAGCAGAAAGCTTCCAAAAGATCCCAAAATGCACACGTCCAAATAGAAAGCCTGTATTTCCTGGAAACTGCAAAGCAAGAGAACTTCATTCTGAAGTTAAATCAATGACTATGTTTTTTGTTGGTTTTTTTTTTTTTTAACTAATAGTAAGCAGCAAGTGAGAAAGATAGCTTTTCACTACTTGAAACAATAATGAAATAATAAAAATAATGAAGTCTAGTTCTTCTTAACAGAAGGGCCGTCTGTCTTGTAATTCCAAAGTGCTGAAAACCTGCAGCCCCATTTAGGTTTACTAAAAGCTGTGGGTAGCAAATGAAAAGTTAGACCAGAACTGTCTGATAGTATTTTACTAAACTATGAGCAAGGAATTACCTTCGTACATAGCTGAAAAGAAGCCAACTGCCATATGCAACTTGGTATCCCAAATGACTTCAAGCTTGACCTCACACACTAGCTACACAGAAGGATGCTCACCTGCTCCTGAAAGAGCAAGATGAAAAAGGCACTAGAAGTCCACCCTTGTGAATGAAGCAGTGCAGAGCAACAGCTGTAAAGGACTGATCAACACATTTGAGTTTCTTACTTGCAAGAACAGCTACGAAAGAAAAAAGGGCAGCTATTCCCCTGTGGCTCTTTGAAGTCTCCAACTGAAACCAGTCAAAGGTGGCACTATCTGGGCTGTTAAGCATCTGTGTGTGCACTCAGTGACTGAAGATAGATACTGCTAGTGACTAACCACTGTGATTCAGGAGATACATAGGCAGCTGACTCCAACACCTCAGCAGTTAAGTCCTACTTCTCTGAATTGCACCTACCTTTTTAATAACTCCACCCCCAGGTCACTGCCTGTTCATGGGATCCAGACCCACCATTGTCACCTGTAAAAATGAAAGTCATCTCCCTAGGGAATGCTGGAGGTGTCCCACATAGCTGAAGTCATTTGGCAGCAAGAGTAGAAACGCTCAGCTGTTCTACAACAATAAAGCACAATGACAACACAGACTGACATGCACCATTCTCTCTCCAAGAGAGCATTTTTCTGCTGTGCACTTTTTTTCCTATTTGCAATACAACTCATATTCCATAATCTCAGTAAATGACCATTTTCCATGCTTGACTCAGACTAGCTACAGAAATGAAAAGGCAGGAGCTACATAAAGAAGTGACAAAAGCGAATGAGCCATCTGATGACTGCTTACCAAAAAAAAAAAGCAAGGAACCTTGTGATCCCCCACACCCCCCACAGTTTTGTCATGGTAGTATAGGGAAGGATAGAATAATAAAGTCAGAGCACTGCTCTCTAGACTGATGTAAAAATCCTGCAAGACATTATACATTCTGTTGGTACAGGATAGCTCTCTAGCTGAAATGGGCTTCATCCTTGTTTTTGTTTCTCTGTGTTGCTTTATCTCCCTTGCTGGACTTTGTTTTGCCTCAGTGAACTCCCTTTGTTCACAGCAGAACATGAAGGTTGATGAATTTATCCTCACATTACTCTCTGGAAGGCAAAGAAGTGTCAACTTCTCATCTGCAAAAGGGTGATAATTAAATACTGAGAGAATAAATGACTTGCACAAGGTCACTTGGGAAGTATGTGGCAGAGCCGAAAATTAAATGCAGATCTCCAGAGCTGCAGGTCAAGGCCCAGAACACAACATCTTTCTGCCATGCTGGCACAGTGGAGATCAGAATGCCAGTGTATCATAACACACACATTCCTACTACAGAGTGCTTTATGGGAGATGAACAAACTTCTTGTATGCAGTTTATCTGTAGGAAGAATTGGCTAAATTTAAAAGAATCAGGTAAATATCAGAGATCAAGGAAGTGGGAAAGCAACACAGAATCTACCTGAAGAGATATGAAATGCCTTTTCAACATCTTATAGAAGATAAATACGCCCTAGCAGGCTTCTTCTATTGGACATACTACCAGTCTAGGGGAATATCTCACAGCAACACTGTATTTAATGCGCAGAAGTCACAAAACACAGCCACGGAGTTGTCTTTCCAATTTCACATAAAGCTTGTTAACAGATCAAAGATTTTAGCAGTGCTACAGATTGTGTCAGGGTTACAGTTTAATTACTATGTATCTGCACCTTCTTGTCATCTTGCTTGCTATGCAAACTCCTTCTAAACATCCTCTTTTAACATTCTCTTCTTTCATTTGCAGATGCTTGCCAGTGATCCTTATGATCAGATTTATCCTTCCATGCATATAACAGGTTTCCTTCATATCTCTCCCTACCTTAAGGCTTTCAAAAGGAACGATCATCCTAGGTGGTAGTTAGGTGGGTCATTCTTGTGCTTTTTGAAGCTAGGAGTGACAACATGTAATCCCAACTGTCTCCACAGAACTGGAGGGCAAATCTCCTTAGGAAAGCAACAGGGTGTCAGGAAGATGGCCAGGAAGCAGCACAGTGCTGAAGTGCTAAGAGTGGCACAGGGCAGGGGGGAAGTGCTTCTGAAGGCACCAAGAGGGGAGCAGGTAAAAAGAGTGGAGAGCTGGGAGAGGAAGGAAGAAACTCATCCAGGTGGAGACCTGCACCAGCTAGGTCCAAGCCCCATCTCTGATTTCAGACCAACCAAGCAAAGCACGACAGCATTCTGTAATCCCTTGACTGCTGGTGTTGCTTTTTGAGAGGTATCAGTACCATGATGGATTTCAGTGGCCCTGCCCATCACTAATGCCAGTTGTCTGCATTATCTCAGCAGTGTGTCTTCCTCATGTCTAATGCATGTCTCTATGCTACATGCTGCTGCCTGAACTCTGTTGTCAAGTCCCAGAGTGACCCTTGTTCTTAATGTGTGCAGAGAAGAAAGCAGATGGGTAAAGCTTAACTCTGACAGTAATAGTAATAGTTGGGGTAATAATAATAAACCAAATGCTGTCATCACCTTTCTGGCAAATTTCTACTGATTTCACAAAATTTGTGTTTGTACACAAAAAAATTTGATCCACAAAGCTGTGGCATTAATTCTCAGCTTCACCTAGGCAGCTCACCTTTTCATTGTACATCCCAGTTTCCACATAATTTCAGTGTTTCAGAAAATAAAATATTTGGGAAATTCTAACTATAATATTTTTTGTTCCAGACACAGTCCACCATCAAAATAAGTTGGCATTCAGTTTGGGATTTTTAAAGAAATGTAAACATTCATGGTCAGGAAAGGTATCTGGAGCAAAGACAATCAAACGTCTGTAAATTATAGCCCAAAGGGGATTTTAACAACTGCTAATCTTTCTAGTAAATTAAAATATTGAGGAAAATTTTACTGACCTGAAACAATGCATGTATTGCTCTGATACAGAGAAAAATTATGTTCCTAGACCTTTTTCAAACTATTGCTTAATACTCTTAACCCAGTCACTATAGGGTATCATCAAATTACAGCTTTGGAAATACAGTCAAGTTAGGATGATCTCAAAGGCTTAATTCATCCTAAAGAGCATTCTCAGATGAGACATCCAACTGTTCTGTACAAGAACGTGATTTCACCCTCCATTCTTGTGTGAATATTGCAGAGTGTCTTTAGACAAAACTGCTATACTGCCAGTGAAGAGTACATGCTGCTGCCCTATCTTGCACCTGCATTCACATAGAGATTTTGGTTAAAAAGAACATAAAGTCAGTATCCCTAAGGCTTTTCTTGCCCTGTTCTTGAAGGATGTATACACTACTTAATGAGAATAAACTCAGACATTTTTATTAATCATATCTCAGCAGTACAGCACTGTATCCCTGTTAGTTCTGGGTAATCACTGCACACTGACTCCAATGGATTACATCTGTTTACAGCGCCTATCCACAGTAAACTTTATAGATCTTACAGACAAGAACTGCCAATGGCCCAAAAGTGATCAGTGAATTTTGCCAGTAGAGTCAAAGCTGCATACTCCACAGCAACATCTCTGCTAATGAGAGAAGAAAGGCTCAACAGGCTGGTATCATTAGGGAACATGCCCCTTCCTTGACAAATATTTCCTTGGTGTCCTTCTTCCTTCTCCAAACACACTGCACTTAGCCTTAAGAGGCAAATTTCTATAGGACTTCATGTAACAGCTATCCAAAAAAACCAGAAAAAGCTAAACCCACTAAGACTTGTTCAGCAGCTAGGTCAGGACTAATAACCTCCCTGGAAGAAGAAAAAAATACTTTCAATAGTGGTAAGGCAACTATGGGAGCATGGACTATTGGTAAGGGCTCAAGTGCAACAGATTTCTATGCACAAGCTGCAAATGATAGCTCTGGTTGACTCAGGGCAAACAGTACCCCAGTGGATCTCACAGCCATGGCTGACAACAAAATGGGACATCCCTCCCTCCAGGCTGCTACTCTTAACTGTCCTCTGAGCAACAGTACACATACCATAAGGGACAGCACAAACATTACCAAGAGAGGAGCTGGGGGAACCAGGCTGAATGCAGACACTCTGAGAAACCACCAGATACAACGCAACACAGTGTCCTGCTCAGTTTGGAAGGAACTTGATCATGCTTGCACTCGGATAAAAGGAGGGAGACACTGCAGATGGGAAAACAAAGTCTCTGCATTTCCATGGAACATGAGTTTGAGGGGTCCCACAGGGTAGCATGGGGAGCATGCGTCATTTTCAACCTGTCAACCCCAAATGTGCAAGGCAGTGTGTGACAGACAAAAAATTAGGCACAGAAAAGTTATGAACTTTCAAATCCTGGGGGTTTCTCCCTTTGGTGTAAACAGCTCTTCCTGATGCTGTAGCTTTATTATTTCTTGCTTTCAAGGGAAATAGATTTTGATGACTCCAGTGGAAGAACACCAAGCTTTGGATGGGAGTCAGAGCTTTGAAACCAAAGTGAGCAATGCCCCTGCAAACAACTGAGAAGCACAAGCACAGTCACAGCCCCCTTTTCTTTTTTAATTTTGCCTTCAACATGCTCACCCTTCCCAGAGAGAAGGGGAGGGCACACAATGATGGCCTCACCATGGCCTTGGAGGGATTGGCAGCTTCATGCTATATGAATACCACCTTCCTCTCTCCCTGATGTCTCACTTTTTCCCCCCCTCTCTGGTTAAACATCATCCCTGTTTTCCCCATAACACTCTTTCCCTCTTAGATGCACTTGACCATCTCAGCCTTTTCCCCATCTTTTGACACTTTCTGCCCTCCACAAAGCCCTTCTTAGCTGCTTCCACCTACACATCTCTTTAGTCTCTCCCTCCTCAGCCTTAACCCCCCTCTTTCTAACCCTTTAGCTCTAGCACCTTTCTCAGTTCTCCTCACACCTACAGCTCTAATTCCGTTCTCTGCTGCCCTCCTCTTCCTCCTCCCCTCAGCTGTACTCCATTCACTCATCCTCTTGCTCCCACAGCCCCTGTCCCCTGCCCTACACCTCACTTTCTCTCCTCAGTTCCCATGTGGGTTGTTTCTCCACCTCTCCTCACTTTGCTCTGGGATTGTCCCTCCCACTAGGCCCAGCTTAACACCTTTTGTTTACACACAGTCAGGTCTTCCCTCCAGTTTTGCTTGTAGACCTGCCACATTAGAGAGTCACCATGACCTACTTAGGTTCCCCGACCTAGTTATAGCAGAAATACTGACTCTAAACACTTGAGAAAAAAGGGCACCACAAGGAGGAAAATATTATCATTATTATTTGAAATGGAAACAAGCCTGCTAGCACAGGGCTGTTGAGTTATTCCAGCTCTGGCCATTCCCCAGAAAAGCAGCATCAGCAGTTCACTTGATATGCAATGCCAGTGTGGCCATGGATGATGCAGGTCTAGAAATTACCTGGAAAGATGCTCTGTAGTCCCTCGCCACTATCTCATTTTATTTTCCTTATTCCAGCCTCTTTTTTTCTGGCCTTGCTCACCAAGGGCTTGTCTTCAGCTCCACCCAGGTATTTCATAGCAAATCTGGTTTTGCCCACTGCTCTGACCAGTCTCCTTACCGGTGAACCCAGGCTACAGCAGCAGCCCCTGTTTGCTCAAGAACAGCATTTCTGCAGCTGAGCTCCATTTAGAAATCAAGCAATGTTCTGCAATCTGTTTGGTTGATTTCCTCAGCCTTTTTATTCTACTTCAGCTTGTCACAAGTGTTTTCTCCCTTCCCCTCCAGCCTGTGCTATTCACCCACCATGCTTTTCTACCTGGTTTGGTGTTTTAGTGCTGCCTCCTCTTTTCTTTGCCAGCTCTGGAAGTGGTGTCAAAGCAGTGCCAACACTGACCTAGTAACCCTGACTGGAAACAGCAGATGTTCTCCAGAACTAGTCAGAAGTCTCTGGGTTAGCAATGTTCATTCACTTGAGTGGTCTGTACTGTGCTCAGACAAGAACCACGGCTCTGTGACAGCTGGGTCTATGTTTCACTCCCAGCTTGGCTTTTAGCCACTGTTAGTAGATTTCCCTGCAGTGTTTGTATTTTAGGAATCACAGTGGCCCCATAGTTCTGTGGATCAGTTTGTTAAATCAAATTACGTCTCCTTACAGCTTATATTTTGTGGCCCTGACCCTCCCTGCATAGGACCAGCACCACGACTGACACTGAAAGTAGCTTGTTCTGCACCCTTAGCTGAAAAGGTACTCCTACCACCACTACTTCCATTTCTACCAAGTATTCCAACAGAGGCTCTCCCTCCCTTGCCAAAGTCCCATTTGAAAGATGTAGCTGATTGCACTGTAGCCCTCCACAATTCCACCAGATGCATTTCTACAGACATGAGAATTTAGTCGTTCTGCATCCATTTACTGTGATTTCATACGTGTTTGCCAGCTTCAGCATAAGACACTAAACATGCACTTGGGGACATACTGAACTGCAGTTTGTGCTCTTGCATTTCCTTTGTGACTGATTTCTCAGATCTACCCCCCGACCTGTTAGTTTTCCACTCCTCACTGTGCTGTATCTACATTTGGGCATGGTCCTACAAAGGCACTACCAACCCAGAGTCACTTCAACCACCTTTGGTTTTGACTAAGAACATCACTTGCCTCTGCTGTGTCTCCCCATACAGCTCTTCTCCACAGCACATCCCTGCCAGACAGCTCAGCCACAGGCCCCCACACCACTCTGATAACACCTCTGTCCCCTGACTTGCATCACATCATGTTTAGTCAGATCAAGATTGAATTCTTCTACCGTGCGGATCTGACATGTAGGGTCTGTGATTTCAACAAGTCCTGAATCCTGAATACACTGAGAAAGTGCCTCCACTAAGAGCCATGGGCAGGAACACCTTGCTGTTAGCACCACCCCTACTGCCATTTCCAGAGTACCAAGAAGGAGTAAGAGGACTGGAAAAGGACAAAATTGTGCCTGCAGAAGCTATGTGCAGAGGATCCCTGACAGTTTCTCAAAACAGTAGAAACCAATGAATTAAGACAATTCCAGACATGCTGATTACATTTACCCTTGCAATTGCTGATGGGATTTTCAGATATCTCTGAGCATTCTCTACCTGGCGTGTGTCAGCCACACTTCACTGCTGCTTTTATGTTATTAATATTGACAGCCACTCAGTTTAAATGCAGGTTAGGATTGAAATCCTGTCTGTTCGCTTATCTCTGCCTCTTTATCTTGTTTGTTTGCGCTCATTATGGAGAAATCCTCCTTTTCATAAAGCCCTTTTGAATACCTCAACAAACATGCAAACACAATCCTAAATGGATTAACTGGAAGGTACTGGGGTCTGAAGTCTGCCTGAATAGATGCTCCTGGATCAGTCAGCTGTGTACCACCACTAGTGGTCTGAGTTCCTCCCAGTCTTTCTGGGGGTTCAGCACAGGTCCAGAGGCATGCGGGGCATAACTGTTTCCTTTCAGTAAAGGAAGAAGGGGAGCATATCTGGTCTGTAAGAGGGAGTCAGTTACTCTGTAATATTATGAACGAACCACCGCAGGATTTTAACACACTGCAATGGCAAGGGAGTAGGTGTGTCACGACTGCAGATTATTATGCCAAGTTTTATCATCTCACTTTTACATTGTCCTCTCCCCCATCTTCTGGTTAATAGCCACATGCTGGGAACTGTCATTGTTCCTTTGAAAGGGGTTTGGGGCAAGGACTATCTTTCTCATATGTGCACACAGAGAGGTTAGCACAGTGGCACTCAGGTACCATAAGACCTCTGAGACATTACTGCAGTACCAATAATGCTCCTCCATCTTTAAGTTCTTAAAGCAGGTTTTGCAGACATTAATTTAACCTCCAAACATCCCCCGTTGGTTGCTGTTATTGCCATATTATCCATCTATCTTATACCATTTACTTCAGTATCCAGTTCATTGTAAAGCTGAGACACCTGAGGAAGAGAGACTAAGGCCCTACACCACAGCACCTTGCACAGCCAGAAAACTCTGTGTCTACACTGGCACTGAGCACAGGTTTATATGCTCAGCTGGTCTGAAGGCCTTATGAGCTGGGCAGAGCTGCAGTGACTTCTGCTGTACTGGAGCTGTACTCTCAACAGAGCAATTCTCTGCCCCAGACCAAGCAGCACAGGCCAGTGCTTTGGTGGCTCTCTGCCTTACACACTGGAGAGCAGAGAACTGCCCTCAAAGACTCCCACACAGACTGGCAGCAAACAGCAGAGGCAAGGGAGGCATTTTGATTCCAGGACTGAAGATGGACAGTGGGATGACCTCTACTACTTGAAACCTTCTCTGTAGGCAAAAAGCAGGCTGGAAAGACTATCTAATTTTCTTCATGGCAACAGAAACCCTTCAGAATCAGTAGCAGAGTCAGTTAAGCCCTTGATCTTTGCTAATGCAGTCAAAGAGCTTACCACAGCGCACTACAGTTTGTGAGGGCTTTGACACACTGGAAACATGATGAGACACCACTCAATCAGTTGACACCTGAACCAGTCATTCATTTTGATAGTCTACAATAACATCTGGACCAAGGATTGCCTTGGCACATGATACCCATATTTCTTATGGGGCCATAGTAAGGATGGAAACACCAGAGCCACTAGGTTAAACATACAGTCTGACTCTGTGCTAAGGTGGGTGACACACCAGAAATTCAGCTTTAGGGGGAAAGAGCAGAGAACAGCATCACTGGATTGCTCAGCACTGTGATGGTAAGTCAGATACCCAGACACTAGCTATGACTAGTGACATATTCCACACTTCATGTGCCCACGTACAATGCTATCATCCCCAGCAGAAAACAATTTTATCTCAGACTACACAGAAAGTGGTGGTTAATGACAGAACAAAAATAGCCCAATACAAAGAAGTACACTTGCACTTACACTGCTTAATCTTTGACTCTTTGTATAGCTGTTAAGTACAAGACCAGCATAGGTACTTCTCTCTAAACAAAAGACTTAATCCAAACCAAAGCTACATTAACACTAATGCTCTCCAGGTCTCTGATTATTAATGAACAATATTTATGCACCAACCCACCTAGCACGCATCTGAGTCTCTTTTACTTTTTAAAGATGACAAATAACTTTCTGTAGGCTAAACCACTGGGTGTGACAGTCCTGCAGGTAGAGCAGACAAAATGTAAACTTAGCATTCATGATCTACATACTGTAAGCACTATCTGCAGACTCACTCAGCAACACTGAACTTGCTTGCTTTCTTCTAGCAGCTGAATATGCACATCTGCCTCTTAAAGGCTAGTACATGCTAAAAAACTAGAAACTGCATTGAATGAAAACTGTTGGTGCACCACTTAATGCCACAGAACAACTAGTGTGAACCATCCATACACACCTGCCTGGAGTGGGCCATAAGACATAAGAAAGCAGGTAGGGTGATGCAGAAGTCATGTAACAGAACATAAACATGGGGCATTCAAGATATAGACACACCGCAGCTGTTGGCCAACTGAAATGCCCAAAAGCTTTCTTGCTACAACAACTATTTAAAAGCCTAACAAAGGCCACACAATGGGAAATGCATTCACAATTCAGTGTGTTTAATGAAGGCCCGGTAATGAGCGCTGATGCTGCCTAGGGGCATTGGAACAGAATTACTAAACTGGAGATTTTGAACCTTCTTTGTAGAAGAGTAGACAGAACAAAGCTGCTACAAGAAGAGGGGACTACTTTAACAGAAGAGACACCTGGGAGTGTAAGGAAGCACAGGTGCTGCTGTGTGAGCTCTGTGAGGAGCTGCAGAACACAGAAGACAGCTATGGTTACTCATCAGAAGATAGCATTTCCTAGCTTTTATATATTACACAGTTGAAGAAATGAAAAGCAGTGGCTTGTACTTCGCACAAGCAGTAAGCAACGAGGTGTGTGGTCAGGCTCGAAGATGTGATCTTGCAACCAAAAGCAACCAAGACAGACAGACTACCTTGGATTTTACCATAAGTAGTCCCTCTCCAACCTTGACCAGCCATTTTGATCATTCTTGAAGTTCTCTTTCTCTTAGGTATTAGTGTCTTGATGATGAGAAGTGACAAGCTGCTTGATGAACAAAAGCAAAAGAGCAGAATCCATCAGAGCTGAAGGAAGATGACTTAACTGCCCATTTTCCATGACTGAGGGTAAAACCCATCCCCGAAGTGGTTAATTTCTATCCAGCAATAGAAGCATTTTGGGGCCATAGGCAAAACCAGTTTACTGATTTGGGAGGATTTTCAACCAATTTAATTTGCTGTCAATGAACAGAGTTCTAATTATTGATTCTGCTCTTGAAACAAATAAACAGCACACAGGGAAAACACCCCTTGCATCTACTAAACCTCTCTTCCCCTCTTGCTGCTCCCCAGTCCTTTCCCCATACATTATACTCTGCCCCTGAGCCCAGGGGCAACGCAGGAAAATGGGTCAGTACCTTGCGCTTCCTCCGACAGCAGTCCCTGCAGAGCCATACCAGCCAGCCCAGCCTGGGCTGCTGCTCTCCCCGCCTGCTCCAGCGCGGCCTTTGTCTCTCCTGTTCTGGCCTCCTTGTTCCCTGAGCCTGGCACCTACCGCCCTTTCTAACCGTGCTCTTTCAGAGCGCCGCAGATCACAGGCCCCATCTCCTGAGCCTTGAGCAACAGCCACACTGCCTGCTCCCCTCCCGCCCAGCCAGAGGCCCTTGTGTGGAGCTGCAGACCTGCTCCCCTCCTTCCCCCTCGGGCCCTCTGTAGCCCCCAGCAGTGGTGATGGCACAGTGGGTTTTGGGTGCATCCCCCGGGCCACCAGTCACTCCTGCTTTGACTGATATATACATTTTCTGTCTATTATAAGTATATATTGGTTTTTGTGAGGAAAAGCATTTATTGCTTTTAGCACACTTAGGAGTTTAAATAAAAACAAATATATCTATATTGACTGTAGTTATTATGCTTGGTTTCATACAGCGTAAGTGGTTCAAATAAAAATAGATTGGTTGGAGTGAATGTGCATCAGTTCCAATAATAACACAGGCAGCTTCAAGAAGCATATAGGTTTCATTTAATGTGCACTGGGCTTAAAAAGAAGAGGGAAGAAACATTGGTTTAGAGCAGCTTTTAGTCTACATTTTCTGTCTAAAGGCTTCTGCATTTACTAGATTTCTGAAACAGAATGAGAGTCCGTAAACAAGTGGAGAAAGGGGTTTATTAGGAGGCCCAGAGGGGTATTACAAAGGGACAAAGTGATCTACAATAAAACACGACTCTGAAGTAAAAATTCCCTATGATACTGCCTCTCAACAGTTGGTTCCCTATGTGTGGTATTATCTCCCCATGGAAAGGAAGGGCTTCAAGCGGGAGCAAAAACTTGGTATAACAAAGGATTTTGGCTTTTGAGAAAAACTGTACCAGCCAAGGGCTAGTTTTCAAAGGGAAAATGAAATACAAATCGGAACTGGGAGCTTAACAACCTTGTTTGGTCTAGGCAGTATGCCTTGAGAAAAGGCTACAGGAAATTAGCATAGAGAAGAGGGGTTGCCTTGAGCAGTGTGCAGCCAGGCCTTCTGCCCCTGCAGAAATGAATCCAGCAGCTACTGTGATCATAATAGCTCCAGGACAGATAAACAGAAAAGGGAAAGACATGTCTTTGAGACATAAGACATTCTATGGAAAGCACCCAAGAAACGATCTCAGGGGCAGAGATTCATTTCCAGGAATGGTTGTTAATGAAGAGATGAGTTAAATCCTGCACCTTTGTTCCTCAAGAGGATAAGACAGAGCAAAGCTAGGACTGTAACTTAAGAGTGAATATTGAAGAGACTTGTTCTTGGTCTTACCCTGGGTAATGGACAAGGCATATTTGGGGGCAAGAAGCCATTTAGGAGGTACCAAAGAAAAAGGCCCTTACTTCATGACCTTTGAGTCTGTGTGTTTTACTTATTTCCCCTCTTCAGTCAGATTTCTTCTATGTCCAGCAGCAAGGAAAACACTGCCTGGATATTGGAACCCCCTGATTCAGCATGGGCTGTGAAGTCACCTACCTACTCACACCTGATGGCAATGAAGAGCAATTTGTCATGGGATTAGAAGTGTATCAGAGAAGAAAGCTCTCACTCTGCCTTTAGGACAGGACTTTGAGGTAAAGGATGGGATCCCATCTCCCACCAGAAGCTCATGGAAGTTCCCAGCGCTGGGGCCATCTGTCCCCCATGGGACCATCTGTTCCCAGTGAGCAACACCCTAGGAAAGAATGTTTATTAAGACTAGCAGATTGAAGCTTGGCAGAGTCAGCAAGAAAGCAACAGGAGGCCTTTAAATGCAGACTTTCTATTTGCAGCATGTGAAGCGTGTGTGTGTTTCCTTCAACCACCCATATACCACAGGGGAAAGCATTCAAAACCAGGACCCAAAAATAGAAGATAGTATGTGACTCACAGTCCTGCAACCCTGAGTTATGTATGCTCACCAGGAATCCCAGGCAAAGCAGCATTAGGTGCTACACAACCTCTATACTCAGAGCTGCAGGTGACCCCTAAGGAAAACCTACACTATACACATATCACAATACATCATGTGCTAAAGGCATCTCACTCAACAGTGCTTTTACCTCCAAATGGGCATGGGTCCAACTCCACACTAAGAAGGTCTGGGTTTGCTGGATGAGCAGGTCTTCTGGTAATAAATGGCTGAGAGGACCAGCTCCCTCTGGTGTGCAAAGCACAGCCCTGGCTGCCTGCAAGGATTATGGCATGACACATAAATATAGAAATATTAACACCACCATCCTTGGCCATATTTCTATTTCCCTTAGATTTTCAACTAAAAAGTTATTCTTTACTTCTGTTGTTAACATGTGTTGTGTTCAGTAGTCTCCATGGTCCTCCCACAGATGTTTATATATTTCAGAGGTCACTGAATCAGGTTTCTGTATACAGAGACAAAGAGGCACAGAAGATTTACCAGATTTTGCCTGGGTAATATCCACTTCCCTGTCAGATAAACAGCAACCAGCTAAAAATTTTGTCTAGAAAAATATTTCTAATAAAAACTTTTTTGGCAAGGTTCTTGTTTGGGGTTTTTGTTGTTTTGTGTTTTTTTTTTTTAAGACTGTCCACTATTTTAATATATTTTGGTCTACTGAAATAAAAAAACCCACAAAACAAAACAACGGTGGCGGTTTTAAAGCAAGAATGAAAAGAAATGAGGATTTCCTATGTCAAAAACCCAAAGTCTTGAAAACAAAAGTCAGTCAGAAAAGATAAGTAAAAGTTTTAGCATGGGGAAAAAGCTCATTTCATGATCAGCTCCAGCCATTCCCTTTTGCACCATGTTGACCAGGTGGACTGTGTGATACAAACAGCAAACAGGTTTTCTGTGTGTACTCACATCTCTCTCTAGTGGAAATGCCTCATCACTACACAGATATAGATAGGAGGCATGAGATCTACAGTTCAAGTGGGGAAGACCTGTTCCCCACCAACACCCTGCATCTGGAGGGCTGATGCTGCCCCATAGTTGGAGCAGAGCTTTCCTGCCTTGCACAGGAGCCCATTTCTTTTGCCTCTTGTCCCCAGGCAGAGCTATGCTATGGCTTAGCAGAACCACAATATTTTGGAGAGGGGAAGACATCAGTGTCACACCTAGAGCTAAATCCGTGCCCAAAGCGTTGGCACTTAAGGATCCAAGTCAGATTCATTTGCACTATAAAGAATGACAACAATTAAGAAATCTTCAAATGCCTTGTTAAATGCATTGAAGATAGGAGCTACCCCACAGAAAAAGTGAGGCATCCTCCAAATTCTCATAGCACAGTTGGAAATGTAGCCAAATGCCTGTAAGCTACCACCAGCCCACTTTTTCCCAACACTTCCTAACCCCTATGGACCTGGAGGAGTTGCACCCCAGCAGAGCCTGGCTGCCCCAGCTCACACCTCTACTCATCCACACAGAGGCTTTGCTTTAGGCTTGGAAGCAGCAGTTGTGAGCCCACTAGCAGGAGGCAGACGTGCCCCTGACCCTTACTGCAGTGCAGCCAGCTCTGCTGCAAAGCACCCCCAGCGAGTGACACAGGGTCCAGCAACCAGTGTCATGCTGCAAGCTGATGAATGCCAAGCAGAGGCAGCCCGCCAAGCAGATGCCACGCTTGCATATGGCTGGGTTTTCCTTTCTCTGGTGACAAATAAGCATCATTGGACTAGTGGAGGTGGGAGCTGTACAGCATGGAGAGGGTGGATCATACTTTGCCCTCTCCCTCTGCAGAGCCAGGGGCTCCCTGCTTGCCAGGGCATTGCTCCCTGAATTTCTGGGCCCAGCTCAAACATGCCACCCCCATTTATTCACAAAGGGGCAAGCAGCCCTGTGTTGCATTGGCACGGGGTCACCCTGGAGAACTATTCATCTGGAAGCTGTAGAGCCAGCAGAAGGCCTCGAGAGCCCTTGTGGGTAGCCTGTGTTTAAACTGGCCACAGACTGCTTTCCAACACCTAGGGACCTCCTCAACAGCATCACTGAGGTCCACCCTTGTGTTGTGCTGGACCTGAAAGCATTGCCCTGAGAAACTATGAGATGGCTGCAGGAAAATGAAAGGGCTTAATCACAAAAGCTGGGGTGAGCAGCCTGTGATGGCACTTAAGATCCAGGTTTCCTTGGGAGTAGAAGTCACCCAAGGTTTCCCTGACAGGCTGTTCTGGCCTAGCAGCTTTCCAGTAAGCAGTTTAACTCCTTCAGTGTTGACTCCATTTCAAAATGATGGAAATAGAGAGTGAGCCAATGCAGAAAGCCTCCCTTGTAACCAAGATGCCTAACTGCAAGATGACTTGAGCAGGTGTGCAGTCTTGCTTGGTCCTGCTGGTAGAGGGGGATCTGCAGGTGCTCTACACTTGGGCCATAATTAACAGTGCACTCCAAATAAGTAGGTGCTCTTGAACACATGTGGCCTAAATGATGTACCTGGGGGGGCAAAGCACGTGCAAGGTGTAGCTGAGAACTTCAAGCAGGTTTCCAGGTCTAACAACTAAACCACTTCCAGCAAGGCCACCTTTGACTTAAGGCCTTATTATATGTGGTTTCTATGCTTACACTAACCTCTGTTTACATGCTACCTAAACATATTAAAATAGAAACTTAATACTGATCTATATCATAGAGCTTAAGTAGCTGTATATATTTCTAAGTGACTTACTTATGTCAGGAAAAGGATAGTGGGTGCAGATAGGTAGTAAGTGCACCAAGACCCTTGAGCTAAGCAATACCCACAGTGCCCACTGCTTACACTCAGCAAAGCAGAGGACTATAACATACTTTACATAAAAGAGACAACTATCACATATCAAACATGGGCTTTACATCAGAGATTAATAGGCATAAAGCTACTTTTTCATTTAATTTGAGATATGACATCAAGAGGCTACTCCAAACATGATAAAAACATTTAGACAAGTCTTGAAAGTCCCCTTACTTTATCTGTCAAAAACTGGAAGAAAATCCAAGTGGTAACTTTGATTGCTGTCTACATTTAGCACTCACTCAGGGCTAAACTATATCATTAGTCTATCACCCAATGACCCTTCCCCAGGTGAGGAGGGGGAAAAGGACGCTCACAGGTTAAAATGAAAATTAATTTAAGGAAACAACCAACATAATACCAATAACAGTATAAAGTAAACAAAGTTTTACTTAGCCCAGAAAAGGTACCATGGTCACAGCACCCAGGAAGGCAGCCATCAGAATGAGAATAAGACACAGAGTCAGAAGAACCCCAAGCAGGAAGCTCTTCATCCTTAGCACACTCTCCACTTTATACTGAGCATGATTTTATGGGATGGGATACACCTGTAGCCAGCTCAGGTCAGCTGCCTTGGCTGACTCCAAACTGCTAATGGCCTGCAGACCATGGCTGGCCTATGATTCCCAGTGAAACCAGTACAATTGCCTACTTTGTAATGTGCCTCTAACACACTATGACAGCAAGTCAAGGCGAGTACCTTCTTTTTTTGAATGTAATATTTGTCTTCTACTAATAAGCTAATTGATTGAGCTTGGATGTTGGAAGACCTGAGTTTTGTCCCCAGTGAACCCTGTATGTATTTAATATCTATCAGCTAGAGGTCAAAAATTAAAGGTATTTTCTCTCCTTGTTTCCTTCCCAGTCAGAATGGTTTTTAAGTGATGGGTTTACAGGCCCACATCAGTTTTTGTTTCCTAAACAATCATTTCCCCACCTTCTTTCAGTTACACTTTGTCTCCAGCAGGATCTAAGCAGCAGCTATCAAGCCTGACTTTAAATCTCATCCAGCCCTAGCTCTCCCCGTGGCCACAGAGGGAAATCTTTAGTGACAGTTTCTCTGCCGCATCACCTCCTGACACAATATTATTTCATCATAACCTGTCCAGTGAGCAAATTGCCTCTTTGCCCCCCTTGCTGTCTCTGCATGAGGGCTGGACTATTGATTGTGACAGTGTACTGGTGCACACAGGACGATTCCTGGTGAGGAGGAATCGATGGGAGCATAATTGCTACCAATGGGGCTGGTGCACAGCTCAGCCACAGGAAAAAGCTGATGCTGCTTCTGGAGCATCTTTCCTCTAGCTGCAGGGTGCCTCATCATGGGGCAGGGGACAAAGCTATACTGCTGCCAAAGGATCGGGCCAGGGTTAGTCCCACAGCAGTGGTTTTGCAGCCACTTACGAAGAGAGCTGCAGACAAGGGGAGAGAATAGATGAGGACTTTGCATCTAGAAAGGAGGTGCCAAGGGAAGGGTTGGTAGTGTGCTGTGGAGCTGCAGGGTAGTTATTCCTCCAAGGTGCATGTGCATTGCAATCACAGAAGATAGGCCTAGAATGGAGACTTCAAAGGTTATATAATCTATCTCCCTGCCCCAAGGCATGGAGCAACTATATTTACACCATTGCAAGGCTGCAACCCTGGCTCAGGACAGCACAGAACAGCGTATAATGGACCAGAAACCATCACTCTTGCCTTTAACATGAGACTGTAAGCTTCCAAGACTGTAGCATATAAAGTGACCAAATTCATGACAGCACATCATATATTGGAGTTGTCCATTTTGTAGGCAGAACCTCTGCATTAAAGAAGATACAGGAATCTTCATATCTAATGTCTCCATTGGTTCACCTGATTCACACCTTCCATGTTTTTAAGTACCAGATGCTTCAGAGGGAATTTCAGTCATCAAGTAAAGAATAAGTACTTAACAAGTTGCCTATCAGGAAATTTTTTTCTTAACACAAAACAACAGCTAACCAGTGCATATTTGTAATATACTGTGACTGCAGATATTTCCAGTATCCAGGTAGGAAACTAACACCTTTCAGTATTCTGATAAATTCTTGCTTGGACCTTTGATAGCTAAACAGCTGAATGTCACCAACATAAAACTGTCCTGAAGTATAAAATAAGGATTCTTTTTTTTTGATGACTTGGAAGGTGAAGAATCCACAGTGATGATGAAAGCAGTGACAGTGACTTAGTGAGTAATGCTGGGGACCTCATTTTTCCACTTTGTGCCTCAGTTCCCCCACTAAGTAAATAGGAAAAACAATGCTCATCTCTTAAATAGAGATACTCAAAATGGTCAAGTTCTAATAAACACAAAAGTCTCATACTTGCTGATTTTACTATCCAAATTAATACATATGACAACAGATTTTTCTAGAAAGGCCTGAGATGAGCCTTCAGCCAAAGAAGGAGATGATTTCATCCTGGATATGACTGTATTACAACACGGCAGAAAGAAATTCAACTCAAGGAAAAGTGGGTGGCCTTTAGAAAAGACTTGCACAGTAGGTATCATGAGATAGTTCAGTGAAAATGTTTTCTGGGTTTTAATTTTTCTCCTGTCATATTTATCCTCTCAGTTTTCATCCCTGCCTATCATCAGAAGTGTCTCAATAAATAACAATAATGCAAAATTTTTAATATAGGGCTGTCAAAGTCCTTCATACTAATAGACAGTGTCTTATCCTTGCCACCAGACAAAAAGGGAAAGTAAGGAATGTACAGAGCAAAAATATCCATCTGACAGCAGAGGCAAGCACAGAGTCCAACAATGTAAGGAGATTTATTTGGGTAATGTTTCTGAACTGCTACAAAGATGAAAAGTCTTAGATGTTGTCTTTATTCATATGATGCTTGGCTCACTGGCTTCAATTTCAAAAGGCTTTTCAAAAGGCAGGCTTGCAAACAGTAGTTCCTGCACTCTGCACCACTGCCACCTCTACTGAGCTTTCCAGACACGGATACAAGCTCAGACCCACCAAACATGTTAAACTCCTGCATATTCCTTACATCAGAAGCACCAGCTGTGGCAGCCACAATTCTGGTAGCTTCTCTTCTTCATTCCATATGTTGTCATGAATGTTACTACAGCTCAAGGAGAAACGTTGACATGGTGCTCCCATTGCATCCATATTTGTAGGTCACTCTCCATCACTGACAGAGCCTGCTATTGTACTTCCAGCTTTACAGACTCATCCAGGGAGTAAATGCAAAAAAAAAAAAAAAGTTTTGTCTGACCACCTGGTGACAGGTGCTTTCATGCACTTACATAGCCAGGGATGGAGCATTTTTTCTTATCTCCACTCAATCAACATTTCGTGCTACAGGTTTGTACCAGTGTTGCCCAGACAGGAGTGATGGTAGTGGCAGAACAGGGCACAAAGGTACAAGCAGGACTGTGAAAATTACTTCTTTGGTCAGTATACTCCTGCAGTAAGGAGTGGTTTAGGCCACAGTGTGGACTCAGAGGCGTCCTGTATCTCCTGGAGCTGAAATAAAGCTACATTCAAACTTCTTCAGAGTATTGTTAGACTTGAGGGTCCAAACTTGGACCTGTTTTGGGCAGTACTTTCAGCCATCAGATTTTCAACTGCAAACACCAGGGCATTTCCAAAGCTGGAAATCCCTTCTGATGCTCTGTATAAAGTGCTGTTATTTTCAGTGCCTCAGTGGAATATTTTCCAGACTTTACATCAAAGATAAGTGTAAGCCCAAGGGAGCTGCTACTGAAAGCAGGACCTTGCAGGAATCAAAGCCTGCTTTCTGCAGTTGAGTACACTGGGCGAGGTTGCACCCAATTTCTTCATTCTTTCTTTTTAACTCCATTGCAATGTCACAAATCAATTTCTGCCACACCGATGATGCAAAATCATGGCATTAGATGCATAATGCCAAAATTCTCAAGCTAGTGCATTACAGCAGCTCTCAAATCTGTGTGGAAAATGATGTCTTCAAAATTCAATAGTGATCTCATGCCAGCAAGAAAACTTCCAGCCAGTCAAGGGCCTGAGGTGACTTCTGATGCACATTACTGCTTCTCTCAGAAGTACCATCCCAACTTTTCAGAGCTTCATATATTGCAAAAGCCAATATTTGCTCTAAGCGCTGCCCTTGTTGTCCTGGCATGGGCTGGATGGGAAAGAGACAACACAATGCTGGTGTCTCCAGCTTCACCTGGAAAAGGCAGCATCAGAACCCTGCCATGGAGCATCAGATTTGACAGAGGGCAGGGAAGCAATATTGGGCTGTAACCACCCATGGTGGGAGACACATAAGGAGCTAAGTAAGGAAAGCCAGTACTGAAACAGCAGCAGTGGGCTGAAGGAAAGCACCAAAACTCAGGTCTAAGCAGCCCATCTTTTTTCCAACATAATGTGCAGCAAGCACAGAAGAAACCGGGACCCAAGCAAACCTGATCTCTGACATACTCCTGATGGAGAGCCTGTATGCAGAACAGCTCATTCCACACACACTGGAAAAGACAGACAGAAATTGCACATGGTCTCTTGCATGAGGTTTTTAGATCTTTTGTCTCTTTGCTTGTCATGTCACGTCATCCTACGGACTGGCACAATATATCCTCATATGTGGAGATAGTGTAGAGATGCAAGGTCACTTGCTAAAAAAGATTTGTTAATTCCTCAACTTCCCAAGCTTCATCCAAGTCACAGACAGCATCAGGGAAGGGAAGGGAAGGAGGCAGTCATGTCACTTCATGTTTTGATCAAAGATTCAAATTTGTTATTGATTTATCCAACCCCATTTACTTCCCCTCCATCCCTGAATTCTTCCCAGCATCCATGACTATCTCCAGGACTTAAACATCAAACCGAAGAATTTCCTCCTCAAAACTGTGTGCTGTGAGGAAGCAAAGGCAATGCATCGCTCTGAGAAACTCCATCTTTTCAATCACATGCTGGCCTCCTGTCTTTAGGCTCAGCTTGCAGCAGAGAACAACTTTGTCATCGCTTGTAAACGAAGTGCTTTAATGTGGACATCACTGAGGGAGAATAAACACAAACTGCAGCGCTGTTTCACAGTTACTTCTCTGATGTTCCCAACAGTATGTAGCACTTACGTGGTGCTTTGTCTCCTAGGATCTGAAGGCTGCAGACTTGCTGTCAACTTGATCGTGAAAAGGGCTTCTTGCCACACCTCGGTCCCAAAATGAGATTAACAGCTTAGAACAGACCAGAAAGGAGCAATTGGTTATAATGGGACTGAAGAAGCTGATTTTTAAGTTAAAATAAAATGATCTGGAAATAGCTGTAAAGCTCAGTTGGTATACCCATGCTACAAGATGTCTGTGATATCAGTTAAAAATACTACCATTAACTAACCATACATTATACATAATAACTGTATGATAGCAGAATAAAAAGATAATCATCTTCAAATCTTGGCAGACCCTCTGAAGAAAGATAAGGTATTATAAGAGAGTAAATCTAAATGGAAATAACAAAAAGAAGGTCATAAAATAAACCTAGAATGAATATTAGCATACATTTATTAGAAATTTTATCTAGTACAGGAATCAGAACTGGAGCACTTACTGACTTTATTTGCTACAAGTTGTTCTACTTTCTGAAGCTAAATACAGAGGAAGATGCTTGTGGCAAAACCACTGCTCAGACTAGAGTGGACTGAATGCTTCACCCATTAGTAGGGTGACCAAGCTTCACTGGTCTTCTAGCAGAACCAAGCATAATTCTTCATGGAGATTTGGCAATGATCTCATACTCAATATCACATTGTGTTTAGAGAAAAAATTCATATCAGTTGCTCTCCATGTATCAGATGGGCAAACAGACACCAGCTGCAGTGTCGCCCACTTACTCTGAATTAGCAACAACGTTACTGCAATTCAGACTTCGAATTTTATCTAAAATACAAGCAGGGAGAGACCATCATAATGCCTGTGATTATAACTGGGGGTGTGGATCATGGGGCTGAAAATTATTTCTCCTGAACTCCTTTCTTAGAAGAGGACATGTATTCAGATTTGTCTGATGGTTTCTGAAATGTGCCTATATTCATTCATCCCTGCTACATATCCAGTTTGTGCACTGGGATGTATCACCATGCTGATTTCAGTTTGACAATATCACATCAAAGAAATATAAATCACACCACAACCTTAAACTAACCTTCCAATGCTACATTATTTAAGAATTTAATAACAATTATAATCTTGAAATTACAACTACCATGTAGAAGTCTGGATAAGAATGCCAATTTGATTGCACACTCAAAATGCTCTGCCTTTCAGGAACACAAACAAGTTTCTATTATAGATTAAAATTATAGGTTGGATCCTCACCTAGCATAAACTGGCAACACCACTGTGCTGCACCAATTTATATCTACTGCAGAAGATGTAGTCCAGTGACTTTAAAATAATCAGATCAGCAATCCCATCCACGGCGCTTAGCAGAACCATACACATGTAGATATTACACATGCCCACTCACTGTGGGTTATGTATTTACAGAACAAGTTAACTGAAAGGAGTTAAAACTGTGCACTGTGATGCATTCAGTCCTTTGATGTGAGCAACAGGGGTGACATCGTTGTTGCATTGGAAATGGATGTGAAGGCATGAACGTGCAGATGTGGCTGAGTGTGACAGCTGTGCTAATACTCAGAGACTCGCATCGGGCAAGAGGCATGAGAATTTGTGATTTTCTTGCACTGAGAAAAGACTTTCAGCTGAAGGATGTTGGTGTCTGAGGGCAAGGAGGGGCATATGCATGTCTGTAAAACATCCTTCCTTGCAGACTGCACCTGGATGTAGCATGAAAGTTGGTATGTCCCCATAGGTCTGTGGGCTAAAGCAGCAGTTTTAATGGATGCTGAATCAGATGAAAAAGAGTGCCTGGGTTCTTCCACATTCAAGACTGAGCAACAGATCAGTATCCTAGTCTCCTCACAGGAAAGCTATAGACACAGCAGGAGCTAACCTTTCCCTTCTGCAGCTAGGCAAGCTGAAGGCCAAGTCTGTATCAGCAGAGCACACCTTGGCTTCAGCTCTTTGCCAGCCTCCCACTCTCCCTTCCTATCCCACACAAGCAGCCTAGCACCTACAAATACCTGCACAGGCAAAACCACAGTTTGTAGCATTTGTGCAGGATGCTTGACCCAAACACCCAGCTGCTCCAAGAGTGTGACCACGTGCAATTGGGAGTGCTGAGCATTGTGGGCATAGATTTGTCTTTACATCTAATTAGCAATGTAAATTTGCACCCGCAACAGTCTGCCTAATGTAAAAAAAAAAAAGTGCCCTATTTTTTAATGCTCTTACTAGCACTGAATGCCTTCCCTGTCTACCCAGACACATGGCTGGTAGAGCAGGAGACAAGGGCTCTAGCCTCTGTACATAATCAGGCCAGGCAAGCTATCTGACCCACGCGTGCCTCTGCTCCCCCCTTACAGTTAGTGCTTTCGTCATGCTAAGCTCCTGTGCTGTGGTTTCCAGGCGAATTTCCACTTGGTGCTCAGAGAGCTGAAACCTTTAGATTAATCCCAGATCTGTCAGCCTCCATCATTTTCAAGCAAGGCTGTGAGCTGCAGGGCACTCTGTTACTTTCTCTAGCACTGAGGAGCCTTAAGCCTCTTGCTCTCACTCTCCTGGAGAGTGGACAACCCAATTCCTCTCCCTCTCATCCTGAGATGACCCTGAGTCTGTGGTCAGTCTGGTTGCAGCAGGATTCTCCATGAATCTGGTGATTAATTTCCCCTCCCTCAGTGAATTTCAATTTGATCTGCTAAGTTCAAGCCACCTAGGAGCCAAACACTGCCAATATGCCCCTTGCTCCCTCCTTACACATGACTGCCACAGCCCCTGAGCTGCAGCCACACTGGCTGGCACCATAATCCTGCGTGTTTGCTGCAGGTGTGGAAATGAGACTAAATACCCCACACAGAAACTCTTAAACCATTTCACTGATACCTCATCATTCCTCATTGGCTGAACTTGAAGTTTTGCTCAGATCTGCCTTTGGTTAGACTGAACCTCTCTGATTTGTCTGTCAGTGATCAACAGCCAGGGAAATGTATTTCCCTTGCTCCAGCAGACTGTCATTGCCAGTTATCTAGCCCACATCTCTAAAACAATGTTCAGTAGTCATTCAGGGCATTTGCATCCTCCCCTTCAGCTTACCTTCTGCCTTATTAATTTTGCTCTACTCCAGGCAGCAGTGGCTGCTGACCTGACGCTGCAGTGCCTAGGACTAGTGCCTAGTGTCTAGGATCACACAGCATGGTACCCAAGCAATTTGCACCCACAAGTCATGTATGAACCATGGGGACATGAGAACACCTCCACTGAGCTCTTAACTTGCTGGAGATGCTGCATAGGTAGATGCAGCACCAGCAGGACCCTTGTAAGGGGCAGGTATGGCCATCTGGAGCCAACAGAAAGGAAAGAGGATTCGTAAAATTACTCACTAATGACTACATACTGGGCTCAGTGCTGTACAAAGCACAGGCCAAGGAACTGGTCTCTGCCTCACTGACCTGTTGTAATCCACCATGGCATTTCTTTCCAGTCTGTCCCAGTCTATGGAAATGGGATATGCTTACTCAACCTGCAACTTGATCTGCTGGAATTCCCTCCTTGTGCTTGAGCATGGCATGGGGATGGAAGATACTCTGAGAGGCTCAGACTTCCTGCAGAAGTCACCACTGATAGAGCAAAACAGTCCTGGTCCTGGCTGCCTGATGTTAACTGTGTCTCTGCATCATTCTGGCAGCTGGAAGGCTGTTGTGAGGAGCTAACCTGTACCGGAGCACATGTACCTCGGTATGAGTTGCCTGAAACCATCTCAGACCCAAAGGCAGAAGCCTCCCATGTCTATGACAGCCCTGCGCTTTGACCCCGCCATTGACAGGCAAGTGTTGGGCAAAGAGAATAGCAGGATGCCTATGCCTATTAAGGAGGCAAGAAATGAAATAGAATTAAAACACACCAAAGGGCTGAAAGTTCTGTCTGTCCCTGAGAAAAACCCTTGCAGATGCTAAGAAAGGCAGACAACATGAGCACAGTGGTGCTGGTAGCTGCTGCCCAAGACTCCAGGACTTTTTCTGAACTCCTCCCCTTCACACAGGCACTCTGAGATGGGCTAAGGAAACCTAGGAGAGGTCCTGCATGCTGAGGACCAGGCCATGCCCTGCCACCCAGCATCCCTAGGAAGAAGAGCTATCCTAACCAAGGGCCTTGATAGGGAAAATTTGAAACTCCAGATACAACTCAGGATGAGAAGCCCCATACACGCTACCCAGGATGCTGAGGAAATTGTGGTTTGCTCTGACCCCAGAGGTGCAGGTGTTTACCTGCCCTGCAAGGACATCTCTTAGCCTGCAGCCCCTGCAAGCCAGCCACCAGCTTGCCCTCTGCAGCCCTGCCAAGCATGGACACCAGAGCTCCTGGAGGTGACAGGCTCACTGCTTAAGCAATTATCCTTTCCGTGAGTACCTCCTCCTTGTGTCGAGAAAGGGGAGATTCTCTGGTGCTGGGCACTGTGAAAAGAGTATAACCCTTCAGCACGTAACAAATAAATCCCATTATTCCAGCTCCCTGGCTAGTGCTCCCTCCAGCCTCTGTTCACCCAATCCCTTTCAAGAGCAGCTGAATCAATGTTTGACTTGTACAAACAGCCGTCTGACTGCAATTTGGAAGGGATTCAGATGGGGATTACGGCAAGGCAGTGGATAAAAATCTATTACATGGCAGTATTTATTCTAGATCCCTGTGGCACTCAGTGTGAACTCTGGCAGCATGTCCTGTTCCTCATTCAATGGCACATGTGCAGGGGATTGAGAAGAATCACTTTTGGGAGAATGTGCTACAGAGCATTCGGAGGAGAGAACTCAGATCTGGACTGAGTACGCATTTCAAAGCCAGACTGACTTGGCTCTGCAGTGCATCCTCCCAGGGGGTGGGAACATCTTTAGTTTTGAGGGCAGTTTGATATTGGTGAAATTGCATTGCTTTGATAGCCCTAAGGACCTGCGCCAGCTCTGGTTTACCAAAGACCAATGCTTCTGACTCAGTGCAGCTGTATCTGGGATCAAAATACAATCATGCCTTCTCTCTTTTGACACTGAAAAGATCCAAGCCTCAAGTCAGCAGTAGGACTTCACTGGGTGCTGGAAGCCTGTCTGATCTCAGAACACAAGAGCAACTTTTGCAGCAAGCCCCACATTGCTGCTACTTATAGCTTAACAATGAGAGGAGCTGTTCAGGCAAGGGGGGTGTGTGTGGAGGTGGCTTAAATATCAATATCTGAGATGAGGTGACCCAGGAATAGGACTGTAAACAACCCACCCATTGTCCACAGGGGTCACCACCAAACCACTACTGTTGGCCCAGCCTGGCCAAGATAGACAGGAATAGTCTCCTGGGACAGGCATCTGGCCTGAGTACCCTCAGTCCTTTCCCAGCACACAGTCCGCCAGCACAAGGGAGCACGGGGAGCACCAGGGCACTGCTGTGAGACGCTGCTGACTTAATAGGCTGTGACAGGGCTGTCCAGCAGCAAAGAGAGGCAGAGAAACCAACACTGCGGCATATGAAGCACGGACCCACGTTAAGGTGCAACCAGAGTCACCTTTATTAAGAGCATACAGACTTTTGTACCCTTGGGGATTCTATTTGTAGCACACAGGCTTTTAAACTCTCAGGCCCAGGGCGTAGTACTTCTGCAAAAAGTTTTTCCATTGGCCTCACAGCAGCCAGACTTCCAGCCACCATTCATGCAGCATTTCCTCCAGTCACTGTCCAGGTCACGCCACTAGCTCATTCCTTCATCTCTGCCTGTGCATCGACCCCCACACACCACTCTCATGACAGAAATGGAGATGGGGAAGGGTCCAATAGGACTGAATTACTCATCCCCAACTTTGCCTTCTCATGGGTTGAAAGTATCAGATTTTCACTGGTACATCTGGTGATGTACCACCTCACCAGAGGAACACCATATGTCAGCAGAGACCAACCAGAACTACAATTTTTTCTCAGCAGGGTGATAGTGCTACAAGAAAAATGAGCACCTGCCAAGAGCTACTTGCCTTGCTGCCACTGACAAGGCAGCATACACAGGCACCTTCCTTTCTGGCAGCAGCATTTCTAGGCTGAGTGATGCAGAGATGACAGGAACAAATGGACTGGAGAAGGTCTGGAGGAGCCCAAGCCATTTCAGATGGCCCCAACAGTGAGGGACCTGCCCTGAGCACACCCACAGACTTCAAAGCCCAAAGTAGCCCTGTCCTAAAAGCTTAACACTTCCCTCTGGGGACTGTTCACATGGCTAGAATTGCACTCAAAACCCCGTTCCAATGAATGAAGCTCTCCCACGAGATGCCAGCACATATACAGGGTAGTGGTGTTTGTTAGCAGATAGCACACAAACCTCATCTTCTTCAGTTCTTCCCTGGGTTCTGCACAAGTCACTGCTCCTCCTGTACAATTGACTGGATGGACAGGCTTCAAGTTAACCAGCATTGCTGTGGCACAGGATGATGGTCATTCTCTCAGCTTAGTCATCTGAACCAGAGATAAGCCTTCCCTACAAAGATGATGTGACACTTAATGAACAGAAAGCTTGCAATGGGCTTTAAGATCACCAGGGAGAAGATACAAGAGACAGGCAAAATACTGCAGTACATGTAACATTTCATCATTTATAACAAATTTTAAAGTACTTCAGGTACCAATCCTATATAAAGATATGCTCTATCATATGTTATTTCTTACAGGACCCAAGCTGCATTAAAAAGAACTAAACTTCTGGAGCGAAACTAGGAAGAGGACATAACTTACATACTTGTGTCCCTAGACTTACCCCTTCCACATGGTCTCTCTTCCTCCTTACTTCCTCTTTTGCTCCAATCCACACTTCCATTATCCCCCCTTTCACCCTGTCTTCCTCCGCATGCTGCTCTAAAGTTATTGTTCACTGAGTTTTGTTTTCAGGCAGAAGCCAAAAAGCATAAGAAGTAACACGGAGACCCAGAGGCAACCACACCAGGACAGCAGCATTCACGTATTTTCCTCTGGATGCACCAGCTGCCTTTGGGAGTTGTGAACAGGGCTATGAATCTGTGACTCTCCCAGCTTCATGTGTCACTCGTGTCCACACAGGTTTTCTGCAGGGGTCAGGCTGAAGTTCCCCTCAAGGAGAGCTTCACCTTCATGTCATGGGAGAGCCTCTGCCCTTGTGAGTGTAATTTGGTCCATCCCAGCACCCAGAGACTTTGGCTTACCTGAGCAAGCCCAGCTCTTCTGCCCAAAGGGAGGCACTCAGGCACTACATTATATATTACTGCTAATGAAGTTGCTTTGTTTGTTCTATTGCTTCGGGGAATAAGTTAATATCTCAGAATGCCCTTTAACAGTATTTGGCTTTGTTTATTAAATATTTATTTTGCAAGATAAATGTGGATAAGGGGCTCCTAGCACGATTTCTGCTGGAAAGAGAGACTGCCAAGAGTCTCAAAGGACAAAATGGGTATCAAGATTGAGGTTGAGTTCTTATCCAGAACAGCATATAGCACCCATCCTTCCTAAGATACACGGTTTCATTTTCCTAATTCTCAGAGTTTATCCCCAGCAGCCAAAAGAAAGTGGATCTGACAAGCTTAGGAGTCTTGTGCTCTTCTTTGCCTGGACCCTGACACCCCTTCCCTCCTACTGGTGTAAAATGCTTCCCAAAACATTGAAAGGGAATCCTACAGGATGTCATATGGTTGCTGCTGTTACAGGAGGGGTTTAGCAGGGTGGGAGGGGAAAGCAGGATGGCACTGGTAGAGGAAATCTTCAGCAGCAGTGTGAAGGGAAGAGGAGAGGAGGAATCATATGGATGGAGCACAGCTAGGATTAGCCTGTTCACTGCTGAGCCTGTGGGCTGCATACACACCTGCTGAGCCTGTCCTTGGGTAGGCAAATGGCAGAGGATATACAGACAAATGCAACAGGTTAAGAAGTTACGATTAGAAGTGAGTACTGTGGAAGCTTTGCAGGAAACTCAAGACAGCATCTGAACTCCTCCCCAGCAATGCTAGCAGGGCTTCGTGAGTCCCTGCAGTCAGTCTAAGACTCAGAATCTAACCAACAGCGGTTTCAGAAGTGATCTTCCTGATGCATCCCAATTCCCCCTCTCTGTCTCTGATGCCCAGAAAACAGGCAGGTGGGAAGTGGTGCTGTTCTCTTGCACAGCCATGCTGTACCAAGTCAGAGTGAAGATGCCATCTCCTCACTGCCCTGGCATACGTCTGGCATCTGAATCTGGCCTTTCTGTTTGGAGCCCACTGTGGCTGTTTGCAGAGAAAGATTCACCCCCCTGGCATCCTTCTTCTGGGAGGGTGACTCCCCTGGCTTCTCTTGGCTGGAAGCAGCTGTAAGGGAGGAATAGCCGTCTCTTCCTGATGGGCATGGGAATAGAACCGAAAGGGAGTTGTGTGGATTCAGCCTCCAGCCACCTGCTGTATGGAACAGGCAGATCATTACCCAGAGAGCTCTGTAATTTTGCTTTGCAAATGCTTGCCCGCTGGCGCAGAGCCTGAGGAGGAGAAGGGGGAGAGGGAGGATGCTCACAGCTCTGCATGCCAAAAAGGCACTTTACCACACATGAGGCCACCAATGCTTCTGCAGCCATGAGACCTTGCAGGCTTAACCCTTTCTGCTGATCCCAACCCAGCTGTGTGGGGCAGCTGACACACTGGAGGGAAGGGATGCCATCCAGAGGGACCTTGACAGGCTGGAGAGGTGTGCCCATGCCAACCTCATGAAGTTCAA
>JANIJG010014098.1:0-17369 GCA_024611175.1 Megaceryle torquata | reverse complement strand
TATGGAAGAAGGGGCAGGACACTCTCAAAGTCTACTGAGATTTCATGAGGCTATGAAGGGAGAAATTAGGCCAAAGCCCAACTAGAACTTAATCTGTCTGCTGCTATAAAAGGCAATAATTTTTTTTCTATAAATACATTGACAGTGAAAGAAGGACTACTTCATCCTCTGATGGATGCAGGGGAAATATAGTGACCAAGGATGAGGAAAGGGTTGAGGTACCGAATGCATTCTTTGCCCCAGTTTTCAATTGTAAGACCAGTTGTACTCTGAGTGCCCAGTCTCCTGATATGTAAGACAGGGACAAGGAGCAGGATAAACTCCCATAATCAAAAAAGAAATGGTAGTCACCTGCTATACCACTTAGACATGCATAGGTCTATGGGGCCAGATGGGATCCACCCAAGGGTACGGAGGGACCTGGTAGAAGTACTCACCAAGCCACTTTCCATCATTTATCATCAGTCCTTGCTGACCAGCAAGGCCCCAGATTAGTTAGGTGGGAGTCTTGATCTGCTTGAGGGTGGAGAGGCTCTACAGAGGGATCTGGACAGGCTGGATCAATGGTCATAGGCCAATGGTGTGAAGTCCAACAAGGTCAAGTGCTGGTCCTGCACCTGGGTCACAACTACCTCATGCAATGCTCCAGGCTTGGGGAGGAGTGGATGGAAAGCTGCCCAGCAGAAAAGGACCTGAGGGTTCTGGTCAACGGCTGGCTGAACATGAGCCAGCGGTATGCTGAGGTGGTCAGGAAGGCCAACAGTGTCCTGCCTTGTATCAGACATAGTGTGGACAGCAAGACTAGGTAATTGATTATACCTCTGCACTCAGAACTGGTGAGGCCACACCTCAAATACTGTGTTCAGTTTTGGGCCCCTCACTTCAAGAAGGACACTAAGGTGCTGGAGCATGTCCAGAGAAAGGCAACAAAGCTGGTGAAGAGGGTAGAGCACAAATCTTATGAGGAGTGGCTGAGACAGTTGGGGTTGCTTAGACCTGGAGAAAAGTAGGCTAAGGGTAGACCTTATTGCTCTCTACAACTACCTGCTTGTGGTCTTGACCAGCACAGGTAACATTATTGTTGGTGGTTTTTTTACTGCTTGACCTGTGATTTCCAGAAAAAGGAGCCTGCTAGCCCTTCTAGTTTCTGGTCAAGGTTAAGTGGAAGAGCATCCCAGAAGAGATGGCATCCCTGTACAAGAGTATAAGCATCCCAGATGAGAGGGCTCCCTCACATCTGTCTGCTCTGAACTCCATCAAAAGCTGCTTTACCTCCTTGAAAAAGCTCTCAAAATCTTTCTCTACTGCCAGGCTGCCCTATTCCATCTCCTCCTTCAAGGATTATGCTGCCCTGATGAGATCCAGAACTTCATTCACTTTCAGTTCAATTTATGCCCTGATTTTACTACAAGTTTTATATGTTCACCTTTGTCTTTATACATCACATCTCCTTGGATAGTTTCTTGCAGAGTGGTCTGCATCAGACCGCAGCCATGAGCTGGTCTCTTAGGGATTTGACTAATCCCAGAATGCAAAACTGTCTCTTCAGCCAGAGGCTGGTCACAGACTCTAAGGGTCTTTTATATTCTTTTGCATTCTCTGTCAAAAACACAACATTCCCTTAATCCAATTTTTATGATGTGAAGAATATCACAACCTGTTAGAGACATTAAGTGCTTCAGAACCAGCTTCTTCAGAAATAAGGTCAGCTTTCCCTTTTTAGCAGGTCTCTGTTTCTTGTGCATTCACAGTTAAGCACATTTGTCCATGTTTTCAGGGAGTATCCCTTTTCCCATAGTTTCTACATGCTCCCATTTCTACTCCTTAGTTTAATTTATTCCTTAATTTCCAGACGAAAGACCCTGGTAGGCTGTAAACAATCCTTATGATCCCATGCCTTCATCCTTCTGTAAATTAGATTGTTTGTCTGCATAGGAGTACAAACAGAGATAAGTTTGAAGCTGCCAGCTTTTGCAGTAAAATACTTCCTCAAATGGTGAAACAGTGTCTGTATAGCATCTTCACTCAAATTTTGCAGCTGTCCCTATTTTTTTGCCCTGCCTTCCTGTCTTTGTTACAGTGTGAGCAAATTCCACAGAAATACAAAATTTTGAAGCCAAGGTGGTGATGGATTTTTAAAAATTTAAATTGAATAAAACACATCATAACTTTTTTTTTCCAGATGGGTTCTCATTAGAATCTTCAGACTTACATTGGTTGTACTACATTAAAATGGTTGCTTGCTCAGACACTTGGCAAATCCAAACATCATCTAAAGACTTTCTCACTTTTGACAGAAGCACCATGTTGCTTTAGTGTTCTTAGATTTTTATTCTCTGGTATGGCTAACAGTTGCACAATGATCGTGTTTCACTTGAGATGATCAAACTAGACTCCTATTGCTGAATAAGAAACAAACAACACCTGACATACTGCATGCCGTAATGTTTTGTTATAATGCAGTGCCAGATTCAAAATACCTCTTGGAGTGATGTACGTAGAAACTGCAGACTTGAAGTAAGAGAATCAAAAGGAAATACTTCACATTCTTCTAAACTATTTTGATTATTTTATTTATCCCTTGTTCCAGCATACAGTTGCTGCAAGTTTCCTTTAATACTAATTGGTCAGTTAAGACTAAATGTATCTTCTTCTCTCAATTACATCCACTCCAAGTGCTACGGAGAAGATCAGTTCCCTAGCTTTGACTATCACACATCTCTCTTCCCATCTCTCCGTCTGCTCTCCTCTCCCATCCTGTTAAACGTGCTGCTTGCTTTCACTTTCAAAGATTATCACAACCTCCAACTCTTTGACTGGCTTTTCCTCAGCACTGACATCAGCTTCTACACCCTGGCATCGATTTCTACACCTTCCGACCTTACATATAAGAAGCCCTCCATATGGTTTCTTCCTTGTTCTACCTCACTTTAAAAGGTGGTATCTTTGTGTTTGTTTGGGTTTTTTTTCCTGGGAGACCTATAAAAGATTGATAACAACACAGAAACTGTTGTGCTGTGTCCAACAGAAGTCATGCAGGATTGTTTAGTTATGTTTACTGTCTGTCTGTCTCTTTTTATCCACTGTCCCTTTTCTTAGGCAGAAAACTTTTGGGAGACACAAGGATTACTTTTATTTCTGTTTTTGCACAGGGCCCAGTTTAATAGAGGTACTTGGGTTCCTAATTGCTATGGCAACGCAAACAGTAAGAAATAACAAAGAAATCAGTATCACTTCATTTGTTACATTGCAAATACTGAAATTCTGTGTTAACGGTCTATCCAGGCTGCAGACATAGGATACTTGGCCAGATCTGACTTGTGGCACACAATAAACTTTGAACTACATACTTTCATTTTAAAAACATTCTGTTACCTCCTCAGTATGAAGACTTTACCTAGGATTTATTTATTCAAAGCCATGATTTAGGTTTCTCTTCTACTCCAAATTCTCATAGCTAAAATCCTCAGAGACTTGAATGATCTCATTTCAGGACCTATCTGCTGTGAAGCATTTTTGACCACTGGATGACTAATATATCTATTTGATCTTTTAGAATAAATGGATTTATTCCTGTTTCAAAGAGCAACAAATTCTTGGCAGGTCTTTTAGCCAAACATTCTGAAACCAGATATGTGCACTTGACATGAATTGATTTCAATACCAAGGCAGCTGATAAGCTAAATATCTCCATCAGCTTTGAGAAATGCCCATTTTGGCACAATATATCCACATAGAATGGAAGATAGTGCATTATACAGTATACACCACTTTTGAATTGCTGATGGCCCAAATAGCCAACTGATATTGGTGATTCACCAATATAAGCACGCTCTAAGAATATCTGAAGTAGCTACTGCCCTTAGTGGTCATCAGGATGTTGCAGCTCCTAGGAGGGGTAGCTGAGCTGCCCCACACGGCAACTCCTCAGCCACCAAGGTTTACCATCCAGTGTGTTAAACTGCTTATTAAACTGGCAACTCTAGGTTGCTGTAACCTTTCAGAAGCCAATGGGAAAAGTGTGTCATGGCAGAGATGTGTGTGAATGAGATATTCTGAAGGGAAAAGGGAAAAGGTGAGCAGAAATAGGGGTTAATATTTGGAAGGTAATAGGAAATGCAGTAGGTGTAGAGTTTGTAAAGAGATTTGAGAAAATATTAAAAGTAATGAGACTGGTGATTAGAGCAGATGATTTTTGAAATGTAATTTAGAGGATATGGAGAAGGATCATACAGATTTTCTGAAAGCCTAGGCAAGCCAAATTGTGACAGAGAAAACAATTTTAGTCAAAATCCAGGCAAGAGTCTTTCAACAATAAATACTAAAATGACATAAAAATTCCTGAAACTGTTGTAAATACAACTCAGAGTGGCCTGCTAGACTCTCTTCCAAGAAATGTGTAGAAGAGAACAGGACATTTTCCATAATTATGTACTCATAAAAGCAATTTGCACCTTACTATCTCAAATTTCCACCAATCCCACCCTGTCATTCCCTGATGCTAAATTAATTAGGTTGTCCTCTTCATGTCAGGGAGTAACATAATCACACGTAAGTTAACCAGGCTACCTCACACAGGAAAACAAATGTCAGAAGTGTCATTAATCATTATATGTGAGTTTTTGAAGAGCACAAAAGCTTTCTACAAGTGGAAAAGTTTAATTCCTTAGGCACTTCCTCAGTTCATTCCTAACCAGCCAGGAAATGGGTAAGCCACATTTGAAATTGTTGCCCTTTAAGACAGGGAATTAAAGATCCAGAATAAGCCAGAAGGCCAATTACACCTCTTGCTAAAATCAGTTATTAAGTGAGCTTGCTTCAAGGACAAAGTTGATCCACAGGCCGCAATTCGTGTTATATTAATTTGACTCCTTTCATATCTCACTGCAACACCAGAGAAGTAGAAAAGCAGTTAGTCTGAGCTTTTCCAATTTCTCTGTGCTCCTAGCTACAGATAGTCTCCTCTCCAGCATTTGTTTTGAAATCCTGGAAAATACACTTTGTCTCATTGCATGCCCAGGCACATCCAGATTTCCACTTGTTCTCAGACATTGGACACCAGCTGCACATTTCTCAGTTGGAAAAGGACATCACAACTGGACAAGGAAATGAGGTCTTGGAGCACAGTTCAGTGTTCATACATCAATCTCCTCATATACCTGTGTTAATGTTATTATTTTAAACTCTGTATGCTTTAATGGAGCTATAATTCTGTGTGGCATTTTTACAAGTCTAATTAGGCATAAATCCTGGTATCCGTTTTCTTTTATATTTATCTTCAGTATGAAAAATACCAGCAATTTGAGATGAGGTCATCTAATCAGATTAACTTTGTGTTGGTGTATCCATATTTCTTATGTCCTTTGCCCATTGTCTCCAGTGCTTCACAATACCAGCTGACTCTGAGCTTGCTTATGAGCTGTTTCTGCAGCCACAGTCTTCTCCATTCTCTGGTGATGTGCTGTGTTGTAGGAATGCTTTGGTTGGCTTTCACTGGGTTTCTCAAAGAGTAAGGTACAAGTCCACATGAGAGCCTAAATCTGTCTTTCTGAGGGCATGAGTATATTACATCACAGAGTGACATTAACAGAGCCATGTAGTCATATACAGTTCAGTTTTGATTTTTGGCTTGCAACCCTTGCTTACAATGCTTCTGTTGTTCCCAGGGACTTAATCCTGGTTAGATCCTATGGGCTAGACTCTGTCGTAAATCAAGCAGAAAATGCTTAAAGTTCTGCTTCTCTGTGGAGGCACTACATTACAAAATGTAGTAAAGTGAATAAGGACTCACCTTTTGTGTTGCTAACCAAGAGGTGACATGTAATGGTGACAGCAAGTAGGAGTATACATACTCATGTCTTTTTTTCAAAATTTTCTGAGGGGTTTGATTCCTAAGGCAAAACCAAAAAGGGTCTGGGTAGATGGTTCTAGCAGCTAGTGACTGTGCTGGACATTCCTGCTCCCACATAGCTTATGTGCCATTTTAGGGGAGATAAGAAATGCACCCATGGGATGGGCAGGAAAAGGTACTGACACTTGGACTTCATTTTTCTGGTTGCTGTCACATTGCACCAACCTGCAACTGCCAGCTGAAGCAGTGGGGAAAGCTCCTACCACTGCTATCTATAGCATGAGCCATAGATGCACATCAGCATAGCAGGTACAATGATGTGCTTTTTAGGATGGCTCAGAGTGGAAATTTTTTCATATTCTGTTGAACTGGTTCTGTTCAGTGTTTTGGAAGGCTCTGCTCTGAACAGCCTGGTATGGTTTACTACTAACGAAGTACATGTGTTTGGCATGTTGTACCCACATACTGTGCCTTGATTCAGTATATTTACTCCTCCATGCACTGAAGTTGTTTCTGGTCATTGATACTCCAAAAGCCTTATGGGGAGACTGTGGAGCTCTCTGGTACTTCCGGTTTGCTGAGGATTAGTGACTGACCTTAAGAGGCACCTGAGTTTATTAATGGAAATTGCAGTCAGTGTAGTGCTGTGTCATCTGCTGGGACTCAGTGAAGGTAACCATGCTGCAGCTGAGCTTAGCAAGGTCGGCTGGTACTGAGTGTGATAATACAGAGCCATGACAACAAATAGGAGGGGGTTAATTGGTTTTATATGTGGAATCAGCATCTGCTGTATAGGTGTAAAGTCAGTACTGCTGTACTTCCAGATAAAAATTAGTTAGTGGCTGAGCTGAGCAATCTTTAAAAGGAAAAAACACTTTAACAATTCTGCAATGTGCAGGCTGCTCATAGTATGGAAAAGGCATGGAGGCCAGTCTCAGAGAAAGTAAAGCTGGTCATGAAGTTACAGCTCAGTAAAGCTGACTCTTTGTGAATGTCAACAAAAAGACTGTAGGATCTCTTTCTTACATTAGAAATATGAAACTACTTTTTGTTCTTGTTGTTTTTGCTATTATATAGTAAGTTTTTCAGACCTTACTTAATTCCCTGTGAAGGAAAACCAGCTGCTTGAAAGAAGTGGGCTCTTGCTGCATATCACTGTGATCTCATGAAGAGGAGTAAAAGAAACAGTCAAGAATGACATAAGAATGGGCTCAGGGCAGGGCTATAGTATGTGAAGTTACCAAACAAGTTAAATCCTAGTGATTCATTTGTTTGTAAAATCTCTCCTGGCACCAGCAAACTGCAACTTCCTCTTTGGGAAAAAGCACTTGAGTGCCAGGGAAACAGTCAGCATAAAAAGCTCAGTTTTACAGCTAATTAATATTTTGTAACTGCTTTCAGGTCTGACTTCCATAGTTTATTTTAAATCAGACTGTTAGCAGATGATTGGACTGTACAGTATCTAAACATTGGCTACAGGCCTGGTTAATGGCCTTCTAGCCAGGTGGTTGCCTCTGAAGGCCATTGGATATTGCTTTTATCTGCCAGTTCTGTCCTTTTCTGTCAACAGAGAGTGCCAGCCACAGTAATTTTGCAGTTGGTATAAATGATCAAGCAGAGGGGTCTGAAGACAATACCCATACTCGATCCATGCTGGAGAAAGCAGCTCTACAAGAGTCTCTTCTCTATCCTCATGCCATGGGCTGATCACCTGCTTGTGGAGAAAAGGAAGCTAGTTGGTAGCAGCCACAGCAGCACCATCCTTTGCAGAGCAGGAGAGACAAATCTCGAGGTGAGATGAACAACCTCTCTGCCATGTTAACTGTGGGTAATCCTGCTAAAAAGCAGCCTTACACATGCACTCATGTGAAGGAATTTCCTTGTGGAAATCCAAGCTACCTCACCTGTGCTTCACCAGCAAGAGACAGAAGCTGTCATATGAGAAGACCTTGCTTCACAAGACAAAGTGGAGGCCTGGCGTGGAACTTCCCAGATGCTCTGCTGAAGATGAATAGTTATGAAAGAAAGAAGCAGTAAATATATTCCATATTTTGGTCTTTTGGGTCAGGATTCAATGAAATTTTGGTCCCTGGACAAAATCACAGAATTACTTTAAGGTTCAATTATTTTACTGAATATTTCAGCTACTCAGGTGAGAACAATAATAAATGCTTCATTTAAAGCCTTATTGTAAATGCCCAATTACTGAAAGATACTTATATCTAGATAAAAAACAATCAAACAAACAAAAGGAAAAATAAGCTTTAAGTGTAGGGGCTAGGTTAGTTAACTGAGTGACACCATATGGTCCTGGAGCAATATATAGTTGAAAAAAAGTAAACTGTTTTTTCCAGAAAGTGCTACCGGTATTCTGCTATACATTTTAGCTCTGAAAATAGTAAATATTCTTTTGTTTAAACAATATTCAAATGTCATTATCATCTTTGGATATTACAGAATTAATGAGGTAAGAGAAAGTGTTGTAAAACAATCCAGAAAGAACAAAACAAAACAGTATTCTCTGCTAATTTGTACCAGATGTTATGCTATAGGTCTAAAAGTAAACTTAATTAGGCCTACTAACAGCAAAATAACATCACTGATCATTTATAAATATTACTCTTACTTGCAGCATGAACAAACCAAAAACCATTGACAATTGCAGAAAACCTTCTCTGTGGATGATGTCCCTTTTCCTTATTGGTTCTGTGCCTATAACAATCTGGTTTTAAGATTCCTTTGAGATACCAGCTGCAGAAGAAGCAGGGGAATGCCCAGCTGTTCAGAAGTAACATAATTGTCCAGAGGACTGCATAATGAAAAAAATTAGGGTTGCCATGGTAAAATATTATTTGTGTACAAAAAAATGCCCTGTGGTCAGTTTCTCCCTCAGATGACAGCACTTTTGCAGAACTCAGAAGAAAACAGAGGAGAAAGCCAAATATGAGGAGACGTGCAGAGATGGAAAATGAAAAAAAAAAAAGGAAGTGAGACAGAAGAAAAGGAAGATGTGTTCAGTTCATTTTAAAAGCATTAGCCCCTATATTTTAGGACTGCGCGAACTGGATCTGCATCTGCAGAAACTTGCTGTAAAATAACTTTACACGGACTTCTTCATAAGACTGGCACTTGGATAACAAATCTCCCTAACGGGAGCAAAATAAATGCCCAAAACAGTGAAGAAATTGTGCAAAGGAGGGTTACCCTGTTCAAGAGAGGCCTTCGGGACTAGTTCAGCTGTGTGAGTTTTTCTGTCCTGAATCAGCAAAGAACTGGCAGATAGAATCTCAAGTGTCATATCCTTGGGCTCGGTAGTCCTACAGCTGGAAGTTACTGCACTCACCTGGCTGCCAGGCCAGGACTTTGTGGGGCTTCAAGTCACGTAATAATCCATTTCATCAGCTGGGTATCCCTCCTGCCTTTGTTGGACGTTTCTCTTTACCAGCATTGGTACCATCTCTTCTTTCAAAACACACTGAATAGAGCAAGGTTATATATGTAAAAGACCCATTCACAGCAACAGCAGTTCCAGTTGCAACACAAAATAGTAAGCATATAAGACTGAAAAAAACTTATACCACCACAGAAACAAGAGAGCTTATATACATTTGGCACTTTCACTTGAAGGGACTGTTGCTGAAGGTTTACAAATTCATAACAAAGTGAAGAATACTCTGACTGCAGCTGCAGAGGAGAACAGGATACTCACGCTGGAGACTGTCGATGACTACAATAAGTACAGCTTCATTTTTACAAACCTGACAAATGAGGCAGCTCCAGCGGTTCCCTGTTTTTCAGTTTGACACATACCGTAAACGTACAGAACATGATAGATACATACATAAAGCTGTACAGGCAGGTATTGCCAGAGGTTTCTCCCCCAGCCTGTTCATGTTAAATGCCAGCATTTCAACAGATTGCATACAATGAAGAAAGATCTCTGTAATGTGTCACCTACTTTGATTACAGGTCATAACTTGCTACTTACCTGATGAAAAATATGAAAGGCAGCTCCACTGTGTTCCTGAATACCTAACTGATCCTGACATTCATCTTGTTTCACAGGAATAACTGGTCTTTTGTTTTCCTGTTACACCAATTTGTTTTGATCTGTGAATTTTGTGGCACTCAAGCAGTGCTGAAAATCTTTAAGGCAGCTATTATTGCAATGGTCTGAGACAGGACATAGTTGGAAGAAGACAGGGATAAAAGAGGTGGATGTTTATTGCTTGGAATCATCCATTTCATTCCTCAGCAAGAAGAAAGAATGTAATGAACATAAATGTTCGTATTTTCAATGTTGTTTAAACATTTAAGGCATATCCCCATTTTATACTACATTCTAATTCATCCCAATTTACCCTAAGGTTGGTATGAGGAGAGTGAGGTTTCCCATACTGAATCATTATGTAGCCCAGGTTAAGGGAATATAGAATCCAAATAATAGACATAAATGTTTTAACCCTCAGAGGCAGTGAAAAACCCCTGTATGTTCTGGTCTTTAAAAGCCAAGTGCCATGGAAGACACAGCACAATTTTGTCATTCCTGATTCACTTTCTAACCAAAAAGCCTTGCCAATTTGAAAATCTGCAAGGACAAAAACTGTATTCTGTGGGTTAAAATATTTGTTCCCTAGGAATTATTAGGGGAAACTGTTGGACATTATGAATTCTCCCTGCTTAGCAGAAGGAATGATTGAGTCACACCGATCATCTCTAAACAAGAGAGACAGACAAAAAAAAAGTCAATCTAGAAACTTTGTGAAGTCTCCTCTTCCTGTTTTGAAAGTAGGCAAGCAGATGAGGCTATTTCTTCTGAAGTTTTTCACTTAGACAAAAAAAGAAAAGCCAAAATTACATGCCTTCTTGTGGCTGTGGTTTGCACTGTCAGCTGGTTTGATCAAGGTCTGCAAGCAATCTGTGTAAGCACAATGGATTTCTCAGACCAGGCCAAACGGATCAGATATAGAAGTGGTGGTCTTTGCACCAAACATTGCACTGTGTGGTAAACAAACAAATTCTGGTTGCCAACAAAATCACAGCTCTGTGGCTTCCTTGCAACCATGTACAGACAAAAGCATTGAGTGAGGATTACAGTCAATGGCAAGGTCCAAGGGGGAAAATTACTAATAATTAAGGACACTGGGTATAAGGTTGCCACAACAAGCTGTCATGGACTGAGTCCTATGACTGGCTTACAAAATATGGATATTTCTCTTTGAGTTGTGTTTTCATCTGGTTAGGAGTATGCCATTTTTAGTTCTAGCATCATGACAAGATGGATTCAATAACGAGCAAGCTGCCAGATCCCCTACTTCCATCAGTTCCTAGACATTGACTGTTGCTTGATCTTTAGATACGTGCTGTGAGTCTCACTAAACTTTGTGCCTCATCTGGCAGGCGTTGTAGTTACCTTAACAGACTCTCTCTGGTGTTTACTTAGTGTTACCCCCAAGGTCAAAGCTCACAGACAGATTTGCTGTTATGATGTGCCAATTTCTGTAGCCAACCAGGGAATAAACCACAGTATGTGTTGAGATATTCAGTTATGGGTGGGTCAACAAGCGCTGGTCTTTTACAGTGACATGGCAGGGTTCCCACCCAGATTTGACAGCTGTCACAATGACATAGCAACAATGTCATCCGCTTCTCCAAACTGACTCTGAGCCACCTACGCCTCATCAGTGCTCTATCTTTATCAAGCACTGGGGCATTTACTTCTTTGTACGGACCTAGTGGTATGAAAAGGGAAATCACAGCAACCTTCATCTCCTAATTAATATTCTATTGATTTCCTTTATACTGATGTGAACTTTGCTGAGGGTCTGGAAATCACTGGCCCAGCTGACAACCAGATGGTTGTTAATATGAATTGATGCAGCCCATTGGTCCAAGATGTATGACAGCTTACTGTGTCACTCAAATCACCCTCTACAGAGCAGCAAAGCTATGGGCTGAAAGGGCCATAGAAGTGTTCCCTGAAGGTTAGATTTGATGTTGGATGGAAGAGTAAATAGGAGCATGTACTGCTTCTGTTTGTATTGTTCTGTGCACAGAAAAAAAAAGAAAGGAAAGGCACTTTCCTGATCATCAGCTTTGCATTTACCTTTCACATATGAGAACTTCTCTCACCCCATAAAATCCTTTCTTTCTTCTTCATGTCTTCACTCTGTCTTTTGTTNNNNCTATGACTGATCAGCCATAGACAGAAGTGGTGCATCCTGGAGCACTTCAGATCAGGCTTCTTATACTTTCCCAGCAAAGATTAAGATGCTTTACAAGCAGAATGGGAGGAGCACATGCTGAGAATGCTCATCAGAGAAAATCAACATAGCCAGGTATGTTAGCCATTACTCAGAAAATAGCTGCTATGAGGACAAGGTGAATAATTTTTTGGCAATTTTTTTTTTTTCAAGAAATATGAATTTGAAGGCCAAGCACTTGGTGCCATTGCAAAACCAACTAGGCAGTGTGGACACCACTAATCTTCCTATTCAGGTGACTGATGAACTAGGTTTACTGTGTTGTCCTGGGAAATGCAGTATCTCAGTTCAGCACTCTTTCTGTTTGATTTGAACTGAGATCTTCCACCTCCTGGAAGAGTACCTTTGCCACTGAGACATATGGTATTTTGGGCCTGAGCATCACTCTGTCTGTCCTGAAGGGTATTCACTTTATATAAAACACAAGTGTTTTGAACGAGGAAGACAAATGGAAACCGTAGGATCACAGAATAACTCAGGTTGACAGGGACCACAGAAGGTGTCTGGTCTAAACCCCTGACAAAGCAAAGAAGCTGTGATCTCAGACTGGGTTGCTCAGAGCTTCATATAGTCAGGGCATAACAACTTCCAAGGATGGAGATGATGTAACCTCTCTGCACCTCAGCTGCATTGCTTGTCTGGCCTCTTGTATGAATTTTTTTTGTTTGTTTTCTTTTGTTATGTCCAGTTGAATGCTATCTGTTTCTATTTATGGCCATTTTCTCTCACTTTGTAGCCTCCTTGTGGGTGCAAGTGCTGGTCTTGAGTGCTTCTAAAGCCATCCCCTCTCCTGGCTGAACCAGCTCCATTCCCAAAATTTCTCCTCACAGGGCAAGAGCTAGACACAGTGCTCTCAACATGGTTGAACAAGTGCTGAGTAAAGGGATACTATACCCTGGGAGGTGGGGGTCAGTAAGTGATCTGAGGGAAGGTTTCTATTTAAGACCATGGGTTGGGTTCAGAAAGTGAGGATTTGAACTTCAGCCTGTCACCACTGGCTTACTGCACATAGAAAGCATGTAGACACTTTCTTTTTCTCTGTTCTCCTAATCCAGCCTTGAGCTTTTCCTGTACTTCTATAAAAACACCCCAAAACAAAAACAGTAAATTTTTTGAATCATTAAAAAAATCATTACATTTGAATCTGTGTTCGCAGCTCCATGGAAAAGGGTTTGGTGACTGGAAACCTTTCTAAGTGGTATACAGAAACTGTGAGACTCCATAAGACCCCTAAAATTCATTCCTGATTCCCAGGAAATAGTAGTAGAACTAAATGCCATCACCCTTCAAGCTCCATTCCTCCTCCCATGCTCTCCATTTTTGGTTAAAAAAAAAAAAAAAAAAAGAGAGAGAGCCTGGAGTACACCTCAGTGTGTGCTTGGAAAGCAGCCTCTACTTTTCTCCCATAAGCTGCTCTGCACCTGCGTAATGCTCAAAATGAATACTTTCACTGTATATCTTAGTGCCTTTCATTAAACAGTGGACTAACTGGACAATGCTGTGCTAAAGTTCCTGCCAAATTAGTCAGGAAGTATCATGTAGTAACACCAGAATTTCCTGGAATTTCTTTTTAATTGAATTAATAAGAACCACTCTTCAAACAACTATGTTAAACAAGGGTGCCTTGCAGCAGATGCTGCTATAATCTTAAATAAATTACCCTTCAAAATTGGTTTGTCAGCTGGGATTCCTCCTTGCAATTTTTCTATGAATAAGTTTTTCCAAAACTTACTGTGAAGTCTCTTTTGGAATATATTTTTATCATAGATTTGTGTCACAGTAGCACACAGGTTGGCAGGCACCTCTGGAGACCATCTAATGCAAACCCTTGCTCAAGCAGGGAAGTTTACCAGGACTGTTGTCCAGTTGGCTTTTGTGTATCTCTGTGAATGGAGGCTCCTTCACCTGCCTAAGGAACTTGCCCAGTGTTTAATTGTCCAAGCAATAAAAAAGGGGTTTTTTCTTCTGTTTAAGTGGAATTTCCTGGGTTTCCATTTGTGTCCACTGCCTCTTGCCCTGTCACTGGGCACCATCAGAACAGTCTGAGTCTGTCTTCTTTATTCCCTCCATCAGGTATTTGTACACATTGGACTCCACCATCTCATGGTCACTGCAGCTATGGCTGCTCACAGCATTCACATTCCCAAACTGTTTTTCTGTGGGAGTATCAGGAACAAAAAAGCTTCTCCTTCTTTGGCTCCTCAGTCACCTCTGTCAGGAAATTGTCATCAGTGCAGTTCAGAAGATTCCTGAATTGCTTGTGCTGTGCTGCATTAACCCTCCATGAGATATCAGGGTGGCTGAAGTCCCCCGTGAAGGCCATATCATGTGAAATTGAAGTTTCTTCCAGTTGTCTGAAGAAGACCTTACCTACATTTTCCTGAGCATGTGCTCTGTAGCAGATGCCTGCTACAAAGTCACCCGTGTGTGTATGCTATCCCAAGGTAGAGCACCACACTCTCCTGCTGCTCTCTTGTACAAAGGGCAACTCCATCTCCTCACTTTCCCAGCCTGTCCTTCCTAGGAAGCCTGTAGCCATCCATCACATCACTCCAGTCATGTGAGTTATCGCAGTACGGCACCACAACCACAGTGAGATCAGAGCCCCACAACTGCATACAGACCTCTCATTCTTTCTGTTTTCTCCCCGTGCTGTAATGGATAATTAAATGGTAAAGGGTACTTGCAGCTTAAATTCTGAATTCAAAAGAGGGTGAACACAAAGATCTCATTTTAACCACTTGTTCATGCTTTTTATTTACAGTCCTTTAGCAATAAAAATACCATAACCAATAAACAAGCAATTTTGTTTTTTAATCCAGCTTAATTCTAAGATCTATGGAACCACTGGGCATTACACAGAAAGAGCAAATAATGCAAGGGAATAATGAATTGATCATTACAGCTAATTGTTTGCATAATAATAAACAAACAAACAAAACCAGAAAAAGATATTTTAATAGAATGCATGATGCCTGACTTTTGTTTTAGTCACAGGCAGAAAAAGGTAGAGAGAAAGAAAACATCCTCGCTCATGAGACAGCCGTGAGCCCAGGAAGAATTGCACCACCTTGAGAACCTATCCCAGTACTGCAAGCTGAGATGTGACAGGATCATGACACAGAGAGTGAGACCCTCTCCCATGTGGAGCAGAGAGCTGACTTTGGATAAAGGAAAATGCTGCGCTGCTTCTGGGAGGTGGCGCAAACAGCACACATCTGTGTTCCCCAGGCATATTTATGAGGCATTTTCAACACCTGTGTGGTTTTGCTATATATGCGGGTGAATTATGTTGAATGATGTTGCAAGAAATGGCCAAAATAAAGAAAAAATGCCAGAAAAGGGGAGAAATATGAAGTTGTAGGTTGGGCAGGGTGATCTAACCTGTACAGGATGGCATGGGGGACAGAAAAGGAAGATAAAACTGACTGCAGGAGCAAAGAAATGCAAATGTGTAGTGCAGCTGTTTTTCATGAGATAGAATTACACGTGGCAGCTTAATATTCCCTTATTATATTAATCACCTCATTGTGATGCTTACAAAGAAACAGACTGGCTTGTGTTCAGATATGATATTTCTGCCCTGATGGAAAAGATGCCACTTGCAAGAGAAACTTGTGCCACAGCAGCAGCAACTGTGACTAAAAGCAGATGGAGAATAATTGTGATCAGCATGTTTCCTACATACAACCAACAGAAGTTAAACTATCTTGGACAACCACAGGGAACATATAACAATGCCAAGTTTTAAAAATCAACAAACCATGGTTACTTCTGTAATTCAATAACTTCATGTTTTCAGCCACTTAATCCATGCAAGCTTTTGCAAGCAACCTCACCTGCCAATTCAGTATATCTCCTATTGTGCTCTGTCATTCCATTTTCTGCTGCTCTGTTAATTTAAAATTTTGTATCTATATGCTTGAAAACTCACTTGAAAACTTGTCTTACATATTTCATAATATATTATAATGCCACTTCAAATTTCAAAATGGCAGTTACAGACATCTCTATAATCAGTCTATCTCTAAAAATCAGTCTATAAAACAAAATGTGAGTGATTAAAGCTCTGTTTCATTGAAGATTCTAGGAAGGAGGTATACACAAAATCACAGAACTACAGACTGGTTGAGGTTGGAAGGAAATTCTCAAAGTCATCTGGTTCAACCCCTTTCCCTGCCAAGGACACCTAGAGACAGTTGCCCAGAACTGTGTCCAGATAGCTTTTCAGTATATGTCCAGGGATGGAGACTCCACAACTTCCCTAAGCAACCTGTGCCACTGCTTAGACACCCTCACACTGAAAAGTGTTTCCTGATGTTCAGCTCCATCCACTTTGCACCCTCCCTTCAGGTATTTGTACACATTTGTAAGATGCCCCCTGAGCCTTTTCTGCTCCAGGCTGAGCCGTCTCAGCTCTCATGGCCTTTCCTCAGAGGAAAAATGCTCCTTTCCCTTCAACATCTCCATAGCCCTCTGATGGATTTGCTCTGGTATATCTGTCTCTCTCTTATACTCAGGAGCCCAGAACAGGTTCTTGTACTCTGGCTGTGTCCTCACCAGAGCTGAGCAGAAGGGAAGGATCACCTCCCTCAACCTTCTGGCAGCATTCCTCCTACTGCAGCCCAGAGTGCTGATGTTTTTGGGCTGTTGTTTTTGGTTGGTTGGTTGGGGTTTTTTGCCACAGGGGCATAGTGTTGGCTTATGGCCAACTTAGCGTCCACCACAAGACCCAGGATCTTTTGTGTGAAGCTGTTTTCTAGCTGTGTGGCCTCCAGAATATGCTAATGACAATGCCTTGCAACTTCTAAGCTACATCTGTCTATTTTTAAGTACAACTAATGTTTCTGTGACTGAAGTTAAAACCAGAAGAATCATTAGGTATACACATCTCGTAAATTTTTAAGACTATATAACATGCAGTTCTTTTGGAACAAGATATGCAAGTGGAGATTTTTTTCTCTTACTAGATCAACTGTCATAGTTGAAAGAAAAATAAATTTTAATGATCCTGCCTATGTCAATAGACTCCCATGGCTACAGCATCATTTCCTTTTTCCTGGTTCATCTTTTGGCTACAGCTACAGCATCAGAATGCCCATTAGTGCAATGGATAAACTTGGAACTTTCACATTTCAGGGTTTATTATAGATTGACAAATTTCATCTGGGATTTAAAATTTGAACCGCCTCTAAATCACAAATGTGATGGTTAAAAAAGAAAATCCCCTGAACCTTGTTAACACTGCAAAGTTT
>JANIJG010014092.1:11052-33818 GCA_024611175.1 Megaceryle torquata | reverse complement strand
AACTAATCTCAACATTTAGAATCACACACTGCTATGCTACATAGCATTACATTTTAAATAGTAAGTGCTGAAGAAAGAAATTTTCTAGTGCTTATATAGGAAACACAAAAGGTCCATAGGAGATATCTAACACTTTTTTTTTTTTTAAGTTCATGCCTCCTTATTTATTGTTGAGTATTAAAGTGAGATTGGCTACTCTGGAGTCAAATAGAAAAAAATTATTGGGTAATTGTGGTATTTAAAAAGTTCTCTTTAAAGTTCTCTGCAGAAGTTATTTAAAGAAGAAGGGACTGCTCCTTAGTTATTTCTTGCAGAATGGTCAAATCTGTAGTCTCTCCTACAGTTAGTCCTTCTACAGTTTTCTTAGATCTCACATTTTTATGGAATTAAGTTATGGTTAAGGTGAAGAACAAGCCTCCATTCACACCAGCAAGGATTTGATACCAACATGAAAAGAGATGAGAAGAGAGGCTACATTTAATATTTCCTCAATTAATTTCTACATCATGGGTTTTGGCAGCAAGGTGATCCATATTTAGATTGCGAATTTGTACTTTCTCTCCCCTTTTAGGTGCTCTTTTGTTGGATTATATAGCACCTTTCTGATTGTGCTGATCACTGTTTCAACACTTTCCCTTTTAGGCTTGGTCCTGTGATAAGTCTAGCCATGGACAATGGAATAAACTCATACACTCGGTAAAAGCAGCTAAAGGTTAGTAGTACAAGGAAATAATTTCTTTCTAACAATTTCAAGCAGTTCTACAGCCTCTGATATAATTCTGTGTTCCAGAAGGACTGAATTTTTTCATAAACAGGCTGTGGTAGAAGGTTGTAACAGGCAGCCAAGAGACAAGGGAGAAAATAAACACAACTTACTGTCACTTCTGTGTATTTTTGGAAGCATTTCAATAATATAACAAAAATGGTAAATACCATATCTAGATTCTGAATTACTATGGGCTGGCTGAAGCACTTTTTACCCCCATATTACTGGGAAAGTACCACATACAGAAGACAAAAGATATTTGAGGGACAGGCCAGTACTTTGAAGGGAAGATTTTGATCTACGGTTGTATTTTATGTACAAATTGTGTGTTTAACTGCACTTAAAATGAATTTTTTAAAACAACGAATCTTTTAGAAAGAAGAGGAATCTTTTTTCATTTTCAAAGTATTCCCTTCCCCTTCTTCATTTTTTATAAAACAAGCCTTTGTACCCAAGGAGTCTTCAAGATCTGACTGTTCCCTACTTTTCCCGGGGATGTAGGGTGACAAGGAAACGTAGCAGAATGCATACTGCCTAACAATCCTCTGTGGTGGAACATGCACCTGCATATATATTACATATATATGCATACACATACAATATAGTGTATATGTAGTGTATATATAGATCTATGCTATCTCCAGTCAGTGAGCTAAAGACTGAGAGTCACATCCTGGTATAATTATTAGATACTTGTTGCAGCTGTAATCAATTGTTTATTTTTTTTAGCCCTTTTCACTATCACAAGTGGTTTTTGAATCATCAGTTTAGAGGTCCTACAATTTTTGCTTCAGCTGTTACTCCTCCTTTGTGCATCAATTGACCCCTTTGTCTCAATCTTCCATCTTAAAGTTTTGTCACTGAGTCTGGCTTCATACAGTATCTCAAAGATGATTCCACAGTTTACCATGTTAGAAGGAAGTAATCTGCTTGCAAGAAGGTTTGTAAGATGATTTCTCTTGTCCATAGCCTAAGTAGGTCACAGAGATGTGCTTTCATCTATCTTTGGAAGCAGGTTTATCTGGCACAGAGCTTCCTGAAAAAGAAACAGGAGTGTCTGCAGTAATCCAATCACCTTCATGGTCTCCATCGAGCATTTCCAAGAATGGTGCTATAAATAGAATCAACATGTCACAGGTGACAGAGGGAAAATATGTCTAGTTTTCCAACCTAACCTCTGTCTGGCCAGATAGATGCACGTACACAAACACACACGCGTTCAGATAAGGTCACCCCCCCCCCCCCTCCCAGGAGGATTACAAGGACATCATGAGGTTATGTAGAGAAAAAAATTAGAAGGACCGAAACCCAGCTAGAACTTGATCTGGCTACTGCCATAAAAGACAACAAAAAATATTTCTATAAATACATTAGCCATAAAAGGAGGACTAAGGAGGCTCTCCATCCTTTATTGGATGCAGGGGGAAACACAGTCATAAAGGATAAGGATGACACTGAGGTACTTAATGCCTTCTCTGCTTCATTCTTTAATAGTAAGACTGGTTGTTTCCTGAGCTGGAAGACAGAAATGGGGCACAGAATGAGACCTCCACAATCAAAGATGAAATGGTTAGCAAACTGCTACGTCACTTAGATGTACACAAGTCTATGGGGCTGAATGGGATCTATCCGAGGGCACTGTCAGAGCTGGTGGAAGTGCTCAACAAGCCACTTTCCACTATTTATCAGCAATCCTGGATAACCAGGGAGGTCACAGTGGACTGAAGGTTAGGAAATGTGATGTCCACCCACAAAAAGGGCAAAAAGGAGTATCCATGGAATTACAGGCCTGTCAGTCTGACCTTGGTGCTCGGGAAGATTATGGAGCACATCATCTTGAATGCCATCAAGCAGCACAAACAGGACAACCAGGTGATCAGGCCCAGTCAGCATAGGTTTATGAAAGGCAGGTCCTGCTTAATGAACCTGATCTTCTAGGACAAGGTGACTGCTTAGTGGATGAGGGAAAGGCTGTGTATGTTCTCTGCATAGACTTCAGTAAATCCGTTGATGCTGTTTCCCACAGCATCCTCCTGGAGAAACTGGCTGCTCATGGATTGAGTGGGTATATGCTTTACTGGATTAAAAAAATAAAACCACTTGGACAGCCAGGAACAAAGAGTGGTGGTGAATGGAGTTAAATCCAGTTATTGGCTGATCACAGACAGTGTTCCCCAGGGCTCGGTGTTGGAGACAGTTCCATTTAATACCTTTATCAATCTGGACAAGAGACTCAAGGGCGCCCTTGTTAAGTTTGCAGATGATATGAAGTTCACCAGGAGTGTTGATCTGCTTGAGGGTAATGAGGTTCTACAGAGGGTTCTGAACAGACTGAATCGATAGGCTGAGGTCAGTTATCTGAGCTTCAACAAGGCCAAGTGCTGGGCCCTGCACTTGGGTCACAACAACCCCAGGCAATGCTGCAGACTTGGGTAAAAGTGGTTGGAAAGCTGCCCAGCAGAAAAGGGTGTGGGGGTGTTCGCTGACAGCTGACTAAATATGAGCTAGCAGTGTGCCCAGATGGTCAAGAATGCCAACAGCATCCTGGCTTGTATCAGAAAAAGCATGGTCAGCAGGAGAAGGGAAGCGATCATCTCCCTGTACTCAGCACTGGTGAGGCTGCATCTCAAATACTGTGTTCAGTTTTGGGCCCATCACCACAAGAACATTGAGGTGCTGGAGCATGTCCAAAGAAGGGCAACGAAGCTGGTGAACGGTCTAGAGCACATGTCTTGTGAGGAGTGGCTGAGAGAACTGGGGTTGTTTAGCCCGGAGAAAATGAGCCTGAGGAGAGACCTTCTTGCTCCCTGTAACTACCTGAAAGGAGGTTGTAGTGGGGTGGTTGTTGGTCTCATGTCCGTAGTAACATGTGATAGAACAAGAGGAAATGGCCTTAAGCTGTGACAAGGGAGATTTAGACTGAATATTAGGAAAAATGTCTTCACAGACAGGGTTGTCAAGCACTGGAGCGGGACACCCAGGGAAGTGGTTGAGTCATCATCCCCGGAGGTATTTAAAAGGCATGTAGATATGGTGCTAAGAGACATGGTTTAGTGTTGGAATTGGCAGAGTTTGATTAATGGTTGCACTTGATGGTCTTAAAGGTCTTTTCAAAACGAAAGATTCTATGATTTTAGAGAGCCAAGGCAAATGGTAGGAACTTTATTTAAGATGAACAGAAATTCATAAGCAATATATTAGATGAACCCCAGGATCAGGAGAAGCTCGCTGTATGATCAGTGGAATGTAAAATTTTGCCAGAAGAAAACAATCTACCTTGTTACACTGTACCACTAGAGAATCACAAAGCATTCTGAGGTGTCAATCACTCTGGAGACCTGGGGGGTTCTTGACATTAATTCTTTATTTAATTTTATAGTGAACACTTTGTCCACCTATTTAAAAACAAAAAGCCCTACATTAAGTCTATAAAACTGAAGTAATTTGGAGAGTCATCAAAGATCTTTCCTCCCCTAAATCTGCCAGGTAAATATGTCTGGGATTAAAACAAAGAAAATAAATTCATCTCCGCCTTCCTATTACAATACAAAGTGAGAGAAGCCAGGAAACACAGCACAAAACCTGATGGTACACAGTGTCCTTAGATCACTTGGCCATTGTTTTTTCTCACAGCAACACATGTTAATGATACAAAGAAGTTTAACATTTTTTGGCTTTGGCTTTTCATGTCACAACCATAATAAATGTGCACATTATTGTTTGTATTACCATATCCTTTAGATGCACCGCCAGTTTCTAGAGCCTCTGCATGTATAGCCAAGGACAGGATTTTGCCCACAGATAGCCTGGCTGAATTAAATTAAGCAGAAATTTTGCCATACAGATTCAGCTGCAAAATTGTGTGTCATGATACAGCATGTTTATGTTGCAAAGATGTGCCAAAATTGATTTAACCCATGAATTTTACCACAGGAAGACCAAAACTTCTTTGTTCTTCACTAACCAGTTCTGATTTAAAAGGCCTTTATCTCACATGGGCCTAAGACACGCTTAGCTGCATTTAGTTAAAAAAAACCACCAAAAATCTCCAAAACAATAAAACAGAAAATAAAATTTTAAACCCAGAAGATAAAGAAATAAAGATATTTGTTTTCTTTGTTTGTTTGTTGTTTTTTATTTGTTTTATTTTTTAAGGAATTTGAGCAACACGTAAAAAAAATATGAAGAATGAAGATACAAGTTTTAATGTGGGTAATACCCAAGCCTCTCCCTTCCCCCGCTGCCTGCGGCCTCTGAGCCCTGTTACAAAGCCACACAGAACAAGTCCACTTGGTAACGAAATCAGACCACACCTCTCACATTTCCGATATGGCCCTCCTCATCTTGGCGACATGGAAACATACCAGGGGTCCTTGGAAGGGGGGTCTCGGAAACGCAAGAGCATGCCAACAAAAATGCCACCTTCTATTGCCCTTGAGGGTTCCTCATCACCACTAGACAGACCTGAAGACCTCAATGACATAGGCTCTTCCAATCCCCCCTTGGTGTTCCAACAGCCAGCACAGCCCAAGTACAGTTCACAGATGATTGACCTCTGCAACTTTGGTTTTCAGTTCTACAGAACTCTGGATCAATTTGGAGCCAAGCCCATTAAGCAAGAACCGGTGAAGTCTAACATGGCATGGTCCAGCAGCCCAGCATTCATGCAGGCTCCTTACTCTTATTATCCTAAAGTCCACCCTGGCTTAATGTTTCCTTTTATTGTGCCACCAAACTTTCATTTCAGGAACCCATTTCAAATGAAAAGACCTCCAGAGCCACCCTTTCGAAGGACTGAAGTAAGAGAAAGTGGTGAAAATAAGCAGAAAGTGGAAAGAGTAGATGTCAACCTTCAGATAGATGACAGTTACTATGTTGATGTGGGGGGTGAACAGAAACGCTGGCAATGTCCCATGTGTGAGAAGTCCTATACATCCAAGTACAATTTGGTCACCCATATCTTGGGGCACAGTGGCATTAAGCCACATGCTTGCACCCGATGTGGCAAGCTTTTCAAGCAGCTGAGCCACTTGCACACGCATATGCTGACACATCAGGGCACTCGGCCACATAAGTGCCAGGTGTGCCACAAGGCCTTCACTCAAACCAGTCACCTTAAGAGACACATGATGCAACACAGTGACATCAAGCCTTACAACTGCAGGATCTGTGGCAGAGGTTTTGCCTATCCCAGTGAGCTGAAAGCACATGAGTCTAAGCATGAGAGTGGCCGAGAGAACATTTGTGTGGAGTGTGGTCTGGACTTCCCAACCCTGGCCCAGCTGAAGAGACACTTAACAACCCACCGTGGCCCTATACAGTACAATTGCACTGAATGTGATAAGACCTTCCAGTACCCAAGTCAGCTGCAAAACCACATGATGAAGCACAAAGACATCCGCCCATACATCTGCACTGAATGTGGCATGGAGTTTGTACAGCCCCACCATCTCAAACAACACTCCCTAACTCACAAGGTAAGCCTGCACAGGTTGTGATCTCTCCTTGCATCTTAAGGTAGCACAAGGATTACAGGCTACTAAAAATACACGTATGTACCTACTTGGAAAGAAGGTAATCAGTCTGTAGAGCTTCACACTGGCCCTCTGCCAGCTGGAGAGCTTTATGCAGAGAAGAAACCTCAGCAGAACTGGCAGCAGTAGAAGCTAGATGTCTCTGCCAGTCTTTAAGAAAGCACACGCAAAACCTACTTTGTTATAAACAGGAGTTCAATTAAACCACCTGCGTTGCTTCCCAAAAATGTATTAACATCTCTCAATTTCTGAGTTTTGTCTTCTGAATGACCTTCTGTAACATAAAATAATACTGTAAAGCTGAATAACCCAGCTGAAATTTTAACTGAAATTTTCTACTGAAAACCAGTTCTATTGCCTGGCTCCCTTATTTGGGAAGTATGTGGATTTGCAGAATACAGTATGTTTGCAGTGAAACATAGCATGTTATTACTCATTAGATATAGAAGAATCATCATAATGAGATGGGAAAAAAACCTAACAACAACAACAAAAAGCAACAAACAATAATAATAATAAAAAACCACACCCCCACAAACAAACAAACAAACACATACACAAAAAACCAACCTCCACCACCAGAAAAACAACTGTTGAAAAAGTCCTCTTTGTGCATAAATTGTCCAGAATGACAGTTAATTAAAGTGGACAAGCAGGACTATAACCCCAGCCAATTCATATCAAATGACAGTCTTGCCACTGTTGACAGCAATAACAGCAAAGTCAGTTTAGGCAAGGAGTGGTCTTTGGAACATTCAGAAAGATCACTTTCCCACTTTTACAAAAACGTTGTTAAGACAAGTCAATACCCCACACGTTATAAAAAATTGCTTCTAGCTTTGCATATTTTTCCTTTCACACTTACATTTTGTCTTCTATATGAAAAACATTAAAAATACAGAAAGCTGCAATATTTCAGTCTTACAGCCACATTTTCTTTTAAAACCCAGCAACATCTACTTCCACATTTCCCTTTTCTTCCTACTACATGAGTATAATTTCTGCTCTTTTTGGAAATTCCCTGGTGTTTGGATTCACCATGCAAAATTCTACTAATTTAAGACCTGGTGGATTTTTGTCACAGGAAATGCAATGCCCCTGAGCCTTTAGAGAGCTTCTGCTTCTTTGTCCACAGCTGCAGGTGGATTCAGCTGTGAACGTAATTAACAGTACTTAGCTGACCAAATGCAGCCTCACATCAGATAGGCAGACACTTAAACCACTGTTGGTGATCACAGTTTTAGCTTTGCAATTAACTGTGAAAACCACAAGAAAGTAGAGATTGTTTCAAATCTTTGTAATGGGGACCTGCAGGAGGAGTAATTGCTCTTGGCACTTCAAAAGTAAATCCTTATTACCACCAGCAAAATAGACTCAAATACAAAATAATTACAAATAATAATAATAATTTTTAAAAGTATTTAGTGGTAAACTTTATTTTCATAGCATCTAAATTAATGTTTGAAGAGCTGGCAGTTAGATCACATTGGTGTGAGCAAGCATATTGAATTAGGCATTAGGAAATTGATTGGATGGCATAAAAGGTGCTAGAAATGCTCTGTAGACTCCAGGTGAAATGAAGTCACTCTGTTAGTATTAGAGCAAGACACAATAAGAGTGAACATTTTTTTTCTGTTTATTGAGTGTAACATATATCCTTTTCTGGTGACATTACTTGACTACTTGGTTGCTTCAGATTATTTTCTATAGCTTTCTTCAAAACAGGACTATGCCTTTTTTAGAAGCCAACAACGTTCAATTATCAAAAACAAGCACTACTTTAGTCTCTTAGCTGGTTAGTTTTCAATAAATGTACACATTTGACCAATACTTTTCATAAGCAGCAGAGTAGGTCAGAGAAGATCTGCTACTATGTCTCAGTAATTTGTAAATTATTCATGCAACCAAAACTCATTATTTCATTAAGGTTACATTTTGTTTTCCTTCTCTGCATCTCAGATTCTTGTAGGAATTTGACAGGAAAAAATTACATGGGTATCTATTATTTGAGCTTGTGATGTTAGAAGTGAAATAATTTATTACCTGCTTTGCTAATGAATGAATAATTCATATGTTGCTGTACTGAACATTACATGATCTAGAAAATTTTCCATTTACAGATTTTTGTTTGTTTGTTTGTTCTGTTTTGTTTTGTTTTTGTTTTGTTGGTTGGTTGTTTTTTTCTTACAGGGTGTGAAAGAGCACAAATGTGGAATTTGTGGCCGGGAATTTACTCTGCTGGCCAACATGAAGCGACATGTCCTGATCCACACCAATATCAGAGCCTATCAATGTCATTTGTGTTTCAAGAGCTTTGTGCAAAAGCAGACACTCAAGGCCCACATGATTGTTCACTCTGATGTCAAACCCTTTAAATGCAAGGTAAATTTATTTGGTGTCAGGGGCATTAATCCACTGGATATTTCTGTGATGTTATCATTTTATGATATGGATTAGAGAATTAGAATTAGAGAAACAAGACTTGCTAACAAATACTGCAGTTGCATTCAAATTAGCATAAATCAGACTGGTTTTCTGTCTTTGTCCAGGTTCTGCTCACATAGCACAAAATAATGGAGGTAAATTCCTCTGGTTTACTCCTTTCCCCTTCAACACCATAAAGTTTCATCCTCAAATATTTTTTTTGCTTTGTAAGTGCTGAAACGCCACATCAGTTTGAGGACAATAAAAATATCTAATATTTGCTCAGTACAGCCATCCAAACAGAAATCTAAGTGCTTAATAGCTTGAAACACTGACTAAAAACATAGATCAGTTCATGCACCCCTCATAGGACCATGGAAAAGCAGCAGTCATGACTTCACACAGTGATGCTACATGACAGTTCAGGGAAGGATTCAAAGATACTGCAAAATACAACCACAGAAGGTTTGAATGGGCCAAGTGTAATTACCAGACTGAAATTTAGGGCAGGACATTGTTATCCTAACAAAATAGCCTCTGAGATCATCTGTCCCTTTTAGGATCCTGTGTGAATTCCAGTTTGCTGCATGTCTCCTGCACATTGGAGGCTTACATTCCCTTTCCATCCTCTCTTCTCCTCCCTCCCTACAAACCCTGAGGCTTTGGCTTTCTTGACCATGCCTATCTCTGATATCTTCATATCAAAAGATAAATATAATTATTCATAGTTATATTATTATTTAGTAGCAGGCACTACATCTGTTCCTTTTGCTGCCTATAGTCATAACCTGTGAAGTCAAAGGTCGTAGGCTTTATTTCCAATTTGATCTGCTCTAAGAGGGCTATAAATGCAAAGTAGAGCATATTATCCAGTTTTTGCATAAGCAACTGAAAATTGATCTGGAGGAAATTTCTCAAATGCTTTCACATAATATCTTTATAGAATTAAATATTTTCTTACAGGGAATGTTTCATGGAGAAGCAGAAGTGGATGAAAAATTTGAAATTGAGTTATTTTCTCTTGAAAAATATAGAATTTCAAAATGCCATGGGAAAATATGTCAGTCAGTGATAATTTTAATAGGAAAATGTCAAGAAGAGTCTTTCTGACTTCTTTATTTTGCTCTGATAACTTTGGAGGATTTCACTTCGAAAAAATAACAAAGTCTTTCAACTTCAGCATTTTGTTTAATTTTAATTTATGTCCTATTAAAATGTTATTTTGTATACTGACATTTATGCTATTCTATACTGATAAAATAATTTCTGTTACTGAAATCCTTGGATAGTTTCTTGTCAAGTCTGATGGAGACTTTCATTCTTTGAGAACACCTGCAAACCTGTCTTTTTGTTCCCATTTGGTCAAAGTCCTCCTCTGACTTCTCAAATCTTAGAAAAGAAACTCTATCTTTTGATCAGGTGTTCCAGATGCAGTATCTGGACCTACAGCTGGTTTTGGGTATGTACAGATTATTTGGAAGTTTGTGTTCAGGTTAGGGTTTGATGATTACAGACTATTAAAACTTGAAGATGGCAATAGTTTGAACCAGGAACTTGAGTACCACCAGTATGTTTTCCGACAGTAACAAAAGCTCTACAGGAACACCTGTTTTTCTTATTTTTTTTTACTTCTCTGTCCCCACCCAATGTTCCTATGAGGAAAGAAACAAGTAAGCACAGTAAAACAATTTCTCCTATGGCTGAAGGGGAATAAGTCATCAGTGCCCCTGAATGAAGTAGAGATTGTAAAAATAAGCAAAGGGAGAATCGGGAGTTGCTCTTTGGCATTAGCAACATCCCTTGGCTCTCTGTCAGAGCCTTTGAAAGACTCAAGCAAGTATTTCTGGCTGGTATTCAGAGGGTTAAGGTAATGACCAGATAGCAGCCTTTTGGCACCAAGCTCCTCCTCAGCAGAAGGAAGGATATAGCTGTATGAACAGCCTGCTTAACAATGGCTCACATGTCCCCGGGGAACCGCCTGCAAATAGATTTCATCTTGCTTTCTCTTGTACTTTTCAAAGCTTCCTGTTTTCTCACGGTCCTTTTGGACAGTTTACAGTCTTTCTCCCTCTCCCTCTCTCTTTGAGGAAAGGAACACCCTTCTTATGAAGAGAAAAAAAAAAAAAGAAGAAGAAGAATGGAAGGGAAAGAGAGCACAGCAGTAGCCTTTCTGTTTCACCACATGCAATCGTTTTCTTTACCTTTTTCTCACAGCAAAAGAAAACATGGGCTTTCCTATGTGTCTAATCACAACTAAGCACAAACTATCTGAAGTGAGGGAGTAGCAAATAGTTGTCCCTTTTGTTTCCTCATCCAGCTGTAGGCTGGATCTCTGATATTTCTCTGAAGAGTGAACTTCTCTGTAGCATTTAAAGGCCTGATGCCATGTTACCTTGTTCATTTCTGTTAAAAAAAACCCAGCCACTGAAGAGTTCTGAAGGAGATGCACCAGTTCTATTTTGAATTGTAGAGGAAGATTGTCTAGGAAATTCACAGTTGTTTTCAGCAACTTTTCAGCAATGTTTCAGACCTCCAGTAAAGAATGCAATGAAGTTTTCTCAAGCCTAGACAAGTACACTTTGCAGCAGAGGTTTTTAACTTCTTTTTTTCCCCCTATCTAAAGTCATAGAATAATAGAATCATAGAATTGTCAGGGTTGGAAGGGACCTTAAAGATCATCTGGTTCCAACTCCCCTGCCAATGCCAGGGACATCTCCCACTAGAGCAGGTTTCATCCAGCCTGGTCTTAAAAACCTCCAAGGATGGGGCTTCCACCACCTCTCTGGGCAACCTGTTCCACTGTCTCACCACCCTCATGGTGAAGAAATTCTTTCTAATGTCTGACCTGAATCGACCTCTCTCGTTTTAATCCATTCCCTCTAGTCCTGTCACTGCCCAACAGCCTAAAAAGTCCCTCCCCAGCTTTCCTGGAGCCCCCTTCAGTCACTGGAAGGCCACAGTAAGCTCTCCCTGGAGCCTTCTCTTTTCCAGACTGAACAACCCCAACTCTCTCAGTCCGTCCTCATAGGACAGGTGCTCCAGCCCACTGACCATCCTTGTGGCCCTTCTCTGGACACGTTCCAGCACATCCATAACCTTCTTGTAACAGGGGCTCCAGAATTGGACGCAGTACTCTAGGTGAGGTCTCACAAGAGTCGAGTAGAGAGGGAGAATCACCTCCCTTGACCTGCTGGTCATGCTTCTCTTGATACAGCGCAGGATATGATTGGCTTTCTGGGCTGCAAGAGCACACTGAAAGAGCTCATGTTGAGTTTCTCATCCACCAGTACCCCCAAGTCCTTTTCTTCAGGGCCACTCTCAAACCAGTCACTGCCCAGCCTATACTGGTGCATGGGATTGCTCTGACCCAGGTGGAGGACCTTGCATTTGGCCTTGTTGAACTTCAGGAGGTTGGCGTGGGCCCACCTCTCCAGCGTGTTGAGGTCCCTCTGGATGGCATCCCTTCTCTCCAGAGTGTCAGCTGCCCCACACAGCTTGGTGTTGTTGGCAAACTTGTCATGGTCTTAAATTAGGAGTCAAAGCAAAAGAAAACATGACAGTTAAGTACTTTGGGAAGAAACAAAACAGACTGACAGATCTAGAAGGGTGATACTTCATGTGCTGGTTTAGGAAGACAAAATCTAGTGTCAAACTAATACAGCTTTTCTAGAAACTGTACTAGCCGGTGCAGCAAAATATGTCCATCAGACTTGCAGCGGAGGTCTTTATCTTCAGGGCTTGAATTTGATTTTGTTTCAAGTAGATGGTCTTAAAAAAAGGTCCACAAGTAAACCATGCTGTTTCCAAGATCTCTTGCATGAGCTTTGCATCTTCCTGAGTGCTAAGGTGCTCAGTGGTGATTGGGCTCTTTACGCACTAGCTGTGAACCCCAGCTAGATCTGAGTTGCTGTCTTCCAGTATATGAGCCCAAAACCTGATCCTTTCACCCTCTGGATCATAAACATTCATCTGAAAACTGTCTTGTGCCTTTTGAAAAGGTTACACACAGACCATGCCATACAGTGGCACCATTCTGAAAAATAATTTTCATATCTGCAATTCTTTCATTTTCCTGCCACACCTCTCCACTCTAGTACCATTTCCTCACATCCCTAGAGGAGATTTCAGGACAGGAACACATTATACATCCCTAAGACTGTGCATGACTTTGGGAAATTAAAACCTACCCCTTTTATTCAGAGACAAAACTTTTATGCTGCAAGGAACTATGCTTTATGAAGTCCCCTGTCTTTTCATTATGAAGAAAATTGTTGCCTTGACAGAAATAAAATAAATGGTCCTACTGGATCCATTTTAATACTGAATACCTTGTGAAGATATAGATTTGCATGAAGCACTCTAGTCATTCACCTATTCAACCCGATTTTCCTTGATCATCAGTTTAGACAGAGAAGTAAAAACCTAGCTACCAGAAAGCAAAAGCTGATGAGAATATGTCAGCCACAAAATGAGCAGATAATCAGAAGCCTTCTGCTAAGAAATGTCTGAGAGGTTTTATTATTGGTATTCTGGTGGCCAGAGAAATATTGACATAGATCATTCCAGCAGCTGTCAAGGTATAATCAACTGCTCTTCTTCCTTGAGAATTTTCTGTGCTCATTAGTGATTTTTCTCCTCTTTGTTTCCTCTCAGCACTTTCAGAGTGGGTTTTTTAATGCATTCACTTGCCTGGATATAAGTAATTTGGCATGTTAGCTTGCTTTGAACACAGAGAAGAGACAGTCCTCTTTCCTAAGTGGATGGATGACCTTTGGAATCAGATATCTTGCATTTACAAATTAATAAGTCATTTTCAGTGGCTATTTACCCCACCAACATGGTCTTAGTGAACATTTTGCTGATAAATTAATTTGCTAGAATGTTAACTTTATCAAACTCACAGAGAGAAAGTCACAGAAGAGAACTTATATAGCTGAAGCAGGTATGTTTTTAAAAGCAAGTGAATATTTTCAGATTCTTCCTTTTTGCAGCATTTACTCAGCACTAGATTTTATTTTAAAACAATACCACTGCAAATTTTTGTATTAATGCTTGAATTGTCCCTCAAGAGATGGTTTGGAATACAAAGGATACAGCACTATTTCACCAAGGATCATTCCACTATCTGTATTTCATCTAGATATTCTTGGTGATGGCTTTGTGAATTTGAATGAAAAAGTACTGTAACAGACCTGTACTACCAAAATAAATCAAATCACAAGTCACATTAGACCTAAAATTTTGTGGAAACTCAGTAATTGCTTTTTAATAATTTTCTCCCAGATAAGTATACTTCTTCAGGTGGTAAAAGTATTTTTCTAAAACCATTAAAAAAAAAAATTAAAAAAAAATAGCTGAAGTAGAAAGCAAACACACAAGTTTGCAGAGATGGAAATAGCCACTTGAATGTGAATAAAATTATAAATCCTGATAAGGAAAGACCAGAAGACAAGTAAGACTAGAAGCTTGTAATAGTGATGTTGAACTCTCGTGTCTTGAGAATACATTTGATTTATAAGGGACCAGACTACAAGAGGACCCATCTAGATAAACAACAACAATGAAAAAAACAACCTTATTGTTCCATCAAAGGGAAACTTGCACGATCAATGGCTTGAGCTGACAGGAACATGCTTCAGGGAAAGCTGAGTCATTCTTGCAGCCGCATGACTGTTTAAATTCCAGCTTACTCACCAGAGACACCGAAACACAGAAGTTGGTAAACAAAAGATAAAAGGATCAGAGAAAAATGAAAAAAAATGAAAAGGAATTGTTTTTTCTGGCTTTAAGCAAAATGTGCAGCCATTTAATTTTAAGGAGAAGTAGTATTCTGCTTGACTGTTTCACAGAAAGACTTCACTGGTTTTATCTTATATCTCCACCTCTGCCTGGCATTGTTCTTGATTAAAGGCTGGGTTTATAAACTGCAAATGAAATGGTTCACCGGGGCAGAAAGTTACTCTTGGAATTTCATTTAAGTCAAGAGCCGTTCAGGTTATGCACTTAAGTCTTTTCCCTCCTTACAACACCATATCCTGGTTTGGGGAATTCCTTGACTGAGTATTCTAGTCACCAAATTTTAAAAACTGAAGTAGTGAAGAAGGCCTTAGATAGATCAGACTCAAGCACATATTCTCTGTAGGATTTTTGCCTGTATCTTTGAAAAACAAATTGCAGTCAGAAGCTGTCAGGGCTCAAGTTTAGAAGAGCAGGTCCTATTTCTTTTTTAAATGTTCTTGGAAGTGCACCTTTAAACTAATAATTTTCATTTTTACTGTTTTTACAGCTGTGTGGAAAAGAATTTAACAGAATGCACAATTTAATGGGCCACATGCACTTGCACTCTGACAGTAAGCCTTTCAAGTGCCTCTACTGTCCCAGCAAATTCACCTTGAAGGGAAACCTAACCAGGCACATGAAAGTCAAACATGGGGTCATGGAAAGAGGATTTCATTCTCAAGGTAATATCTTTCAGCAAGGTTGTTCTCTGAGAGGTTTGAAAATGCATAATCATAAACCCAAACAGGGTCTGTACCACAGATCCATGATCTTGTACCATTGATCCAATGCTACTGGAAGAGATTAAATCCCAGAAACTTGGGATATTATTATTAACCATCTATATTACACCAGTGCTACAGATCAGAGACCCCCAAGCTAGTGACCCTTGGCTCAGGGACCTTTCAGACTAGATATCTGATGACACAGAACTATAGTCCAAGGTGGAGGAGTCATGGAAACAAAATGAGACAGTATTTATGAGCACAAAATAAATAACTTTAGCACACTAAGTTACTGTAATCAGGTGTTGGGGGGAATATGGTTGGTAGTGTGAGAGCAGAGGATTTATCAAGCCATACCAAACATTTTTGTACTTAAGGTCAGGGGTCCCTATCCATCACCATGAGAAGTTGTAATATCTACAACACTACAGAGCTTCTCCAAGTATGTGGTTACCCAAGACACAAGTGAGTGTAAAATTTACAAAGTTCCTAACAGGTAATGAAATAAATGGCCTTTTTTTTTTTTTTTTTCCTGGAAATCTCCTATAGCACCATGCTAGTTAAACAGTTACTTATAATATAAGACATCCTAAGCTTTTTAGTATACAGAGATTCTTCAACCTTTGAGCCTTCTCAGATGGAAGACAATTTGTAAGGTCCGCCACCTGCTCATGAATCATTTTAACAAATGCAACGATTGCAAAGTAACAGCTGTATCAGGTGAGGCTGCAGAAGTTGGATTCACTTACTGAGGGGAAAAAAATGTAAACCAAATCAAAATGAAGCAAGTAAAAGAATAGCTTTCATGGATATTTGCTATTAGGTGAAATCCTCACCCAGTACTGCTCTTTCAATTAAGACAGACCTTGCCTGCAGTCTCTGAATCTTCTTTGTTGCATCCCAATGCTCAGAGCCTAGCTGAGTCCATAGACAGCTCCAGGGTAATGTCTGGATTTCCATCAAGAGAGGAGGTACTCTGACAAATACTAAGACAAAACAGATCAAGGACTATACTCAGACTTACACTGTGCTGCTCAAAATCATCATTTGCTTATAATGATTTTCTCAAGCTGAAGCACTGTCTAGGGCATGGACTTTTTCAGTGATATGAGCAGCATCTCAGTTGATGAAAAAAATGAAGACGAGTGGAGGCTGTAGGAACAGATTGTCCATAGAAAAAACATATTAAAAAAACACGTTAACAAGTTTTTAATCTCTTCCACTTTGGGGGGGGGAAAAAAAAAACCAAAACAGCAGGGACTTTGATTAGATTAAAGTTTTCATACAGAAGAAAAAACAAAAAAAGGAGGAAGTGGGTAGGTTCATGGGCAACAATAGTTTACAAGAGGACACTTCACTCTTATTCCTAGCTCCCACATCAAATGTCTGGCATGTATAGCACAATGCTTTTTGTGCCGTGACCTGGACGTGAAGCGTATACAAAAGCACTTCTTTTAACATGATCGCAGAGGATAGCTCATGAGATGTAAGGTATTTGGAGATAGATGGGTGGAAGATGGAAGACAAATATAAAGTATGAAATAGAAGGCTACCTCATGTTATGGTTTTTAACCATGTATCATGTAGTAAGATTTCCTATATATAAATTACTTATTTTCTCCTACCCTCAAACCACTACCAGGTTTTGGAAGAGGAAGAATTGCTCTGTCCCAGACAAATGTCTTGAGAAGCTTGGAACAAGAAGAGCCCTTTGATCTTTCCCAGAAAAGCCAAGGGAAGGGAATCTCATTTCATTCGGATGGTGAGAGTGTCAAGGGAAGCTCATGTCAGGAAGAAGAGGAAGACAACTGCTATGAGGCAGAGCGGTACAGCCCTGCCATGTACCATCACGATGACAACAAGCTGTATGTGGCTCAAGATCTGTCTGGCAAATCTGAGTGTCTGATGAAGGACTTCAGAGAGTCCTACTGCAATGAGAAAGAAGAAATGCTAAGTGAGGCAGGACTGGAGAAGAGAATAGGAAATTCAGACAAACAGGAGAGCCAAGGAGAGAGAGATCTTGAAAACAGCAAAGAACACCTCAGCTTTAGATCCTTTGAGAAGACCAGACTTGGTCACTCTCTCTCTGATTACTTGTATTTCAAGCACAGGAACAAGAGTTTGAAAGAATTACTGGAAAAAAAAATGGAAAAACAAACAATGCTTATAGGCATTTAAAATGGACATTTTATAACAGTGGAAAATGGGGACCAAATAGCTTTTAACATGTACTGTAATTTAGTAAAGCCTAGAAGTTTGTAGTAGTTTTTAGAAAAAAACAGGCCAGATTAATAAAATAATTTAAGGTAGAACACATACATTAAAAGAATGAAGCAGTCCAGTCCAAGGCCACCAAGAAATGCAATAGATATAGAACAATAACATTTTTATATTTATCCATTTGATGTATAAGCAGACAATGGGGTGGGTACAAAAGTTCTTTTCCTTTTCTGGGGTGTTAGAGACTTAGACGTAATTTTCTAGTTATCAAGAAGCAAGATACTTTAGTGTTTGGTTTATTATCTGACTAAATATATACAAACATTTCTAACCATACATCTTAAAAAAAAAAAAATCCGAAAATACTAAATACTTCACAGTATAAGCAACAAACAGTATTAAACATGGTGTGCATGAAAGTGCTGTCACTCTCAGAACTAACACAGTCCAAATGCTTTCATTTACTGAAGTGATGTTAGCTCAAACACTTACAGTAAGAAATGGGAGACAAATTAAGAAGAAATACTAATGTCTTGTGAGATAGTGAAGGATAGCTCTGTAAGGCTTTGAAAGGACTGGAACGTATTATGGTCACAGAGACATCCTCTGGCACAAGGGATGCTTGTACTTCCATTACACTTTCATTAAGCACATTCTATTAATTGCATGAGTAGTTTGACCAGCACCTTGATTCCTTCATATTCAAGGCAGATGACAAACAGCCCCACACCATCCATCCTATTGCTTATAAGGAACTAAAGATTTAATAAGTCATTTAATTAGCCCTATGTCATTCTGACATCCCAGCTCAAAAGGTTAAAATCCATGGTACATCTCTTGCAAATGTTACTACCTTCTTGACTTACCTGCCAAGTTCTTGATTTGAAATACCTTGCTATCGTACTCAATATATAGCAAGTTATAATTCTATATAGTTATACTTACAGCTTGCTAAGGCTAGAGTCATGTAGCTACAGCTCTTTGCCATTATAAGAAACCACTCACAGAACTAAAGATTCTCACACCAGTTAATCAGTGTTCACAGGGCAGCAGCCATTATTCATCTTATAAAACTAGGTTTGTGTAGTCTGAGGCTGCAGAAGATAGTTTCATTTTTTCAGGGCTCAAACACAGTATAATAAAGATTCTGAATGAAGAGCAGAGAAAGCTGTTGATAAAAGAATCTGTAACATATGAGTGATTCTTCTAAATGTAATTAACTCTTAAAACTGATGTACATACCTTTTTTAAAATAAAACAGGTATACCAAATTGGAGTGGAATGTAAGTCACTTTATGCCTAGAATCAATGTCTTTCCAAATGAGGTGTATTTCAGAGGCACATCACCATGTTTTTTCAGTAACAAAGCATTTTATCCTATATATTCAACTTCTTTGCTTCCACTTCTTGAAAAAGGAGCCATCTTTATTTCAAGGAAGACCTTGTGATCAAGCAGAACCTTGATTGTATGTTACTGCATTCTTCTTAAACTAGAGGGGAAACAATCAGGTAGAAATTCAGCATGGGCTAGGAGGTTGTCCCAGAAAAGGGAACAAGTCTGTTGGTTACCTTCTTGGCAATATCTTGTCTCTGCCAGACAAAAACCTCCTATTTGAGAACCTATACAACCAAGAGTCAGAAGTTACTGATTCTTAGAAATGTCTTTCTCAGGACTGTGTAGTTTCCAACTGTGCATGATTCAAGATCAGTCCCAACAACCTGTGCAGCCATATTACTTCCTTCAATAAGTTTCCAGCTCTGGAACCTTCAACATGAGAAGTACAAGTAGCACCTCTCCTATGAAGACAGGCTGAGAGAGTTGGGTATGTACAGAATGGGGAAGAGAAGGCTCCAGGGAGACCTTATAGCAGCCTTCCAGTACCTGAAGGGGGCCAGCAAGAAATCTGGGGAGGGACTGTTTACAAGGGCATGTAGCAATAGGATGAGGGGCAATGATTTTAAACTAGAGAAGGGTAGATTTAGATTGTACATGAGGAAGAAGTTCTTTACTGTGAGGGTGGTGGAGCACTGGAACAGGTTGCCCAGGGAGGTAGTGGGGGCCCCATCCTTGGAGACATTCAAGGGCAGGCTTGATGGGGCTCTGAGCACCCTGATTTAGTTAAAGATATTCCTGATTACTGCAGTAGGGGTGGACTAGGTGACCTTTACAGGAGCCTTCCAACATAAACCATTCTATAATTCTATGATATGAGGAAGAAGCAAGGAATAAAGAACCTCTTTGAAAATTCTAGAATGGTGATGATGCAGATGAGTTGAACTTAGCAAGTCCCTTCAGTTCTGTTGTGGGCAAAGCAGAAAGGCATCCAGCCCTCCCATTGCTCTCCCTGTTGTCTATGCATTGAAGAGTGTTATGGGACAGCTTAATAATCCTTATAAAGAAAGAAACAAAATATAACGCATCAACAGCACTCCAGGCAAGTGGAGAAAAGGAGACATTTTCAGCAGGCCTCATCTCCCAGTAGATAAAATCATTAACCAAAAAATGATGTCTACTGGAAAAGTACAGTTCACAGTCCCCATACAGACTTCATTAGGTAAAGTGTCAGATACGTCCTTAGGAAAGGCAATCAGTGCAAACAGTTCAGAGCTGTCTGAATGTTTAAGCCAAACACCTTCAACAACACTGTCACTGCAACCACTTTCTCAGCTTCTGCAGTCCCACTTCTCATTGGAGCAAGAACAACTGCTAACCACATACAGCCAGGTGGAAAGGAGTAGATGTCCCCAGAAAGTCAATACTATTTGTGAATAACTCATAATGTGAATCCTTTTTCTTGGATTCTTCCTAGAAAGCGGAGAACATTCCATTACAATGAGGCCTTGAGACTGTGCCCAGTGACATAGCCACAGTAAGCTAATTCACAAACATCCAAGGCTAATTCATGTTACAATAGTAAAGAACTCACCTAAAACAGTAAGTCACCAATCAGAGAAATTCCAAACAAAACTACTACTGAGAGAGTGCTAAGTGACCCAAGTAAAGAGATTTGGAGATGATAGAACTCCCTACTGCAGAAGAAAATACAGCTGGATCTATGACACTTGTTACAAAGAGGCCCCAAGGGACAAATGAAAAAGTGAAATAACAGCCTTCATTGTAAAGCACCTTGCTTTTCAAAAGTTAAGTTATTTTCATGCTATTTACATTGGCATTGTTCTGGGAACAAACAGTAACAGACTTTGCTTTTTAACAGCTTTGAAAATGCTTTATAGGAATTTGCTCTCATAATGAAGTTATTTCCCATTTCTAATTTTTGAGGGATTAGTTTCCTTGTTTTGCTTTGGATAGAGGCTCAGAAATACTGTAGAGACATTGCCTGTGTCCTGGACTTTGGCGGACACATGTTCTTTTTTTCCTCCTTCCTAATCAAAGTCCATCTACCTTCTTGCTATATTGGGAGGGGGGAGGGGTAGGAGGGGTGGTGTGTTTTATCTGACTGTCTTTGATATTTTGGTTTTCATCTTGTAGCAACATATGAAACTAAATCCCAGTCTCCACCACTTTTATATTAAATCACATCCATATCATTTCCCTATGTCATTATATGAAGCCTAACTTCATCCTTTTGGAGAGCAACAGAGCAAGCAAGAGTGGCTGCAAATTGATGCAACCGAGATGCTTTCCAAACTCATACGCACTGAAATGCTTCAAGAATCCATGCTGAGGAGAGGTAAACTGGCCACAGCATAATGAGGAAGTGAAGGCATGTGAGTTCTTAGATTAGAGGCTTTTCTGCTGTTAAGGGAATGGGGAGAATTCTGCAAGACACTCATAGAACAGAGCAGGTGGATGCAAAGACAAAAGCTGAGTTAGTAAGAGTTGAGTGTGAGGAAATACGATGTATTTACTGAGAAAGTGAAGTTGTAGGTGATGCTGGAACAAGATGTGAATCTGAGTTCTCCTGGCTACTGGGAAGCCTTCAGTCTGTGAAGGCAAAAACTCTTTTCAGCATATTAAAGGATAAAACACTCAATGATAATATTATAATAGAAGATTATCCTGTGCCATGCCCTATAAAATAAACTACTGGTAAGACAAAGTAATGCTATTGCACCTACTTTTTTACAATTCTGTGTTTGTCTACCAGTCATTCTGCAATTTCTTACTTCATATGGTGGTGCTGGACTCTACTGTTATGAGTGAACAGTTAAGAAGTAATGTAAGTACTATATTTATTATTCCAAGAAGTTTTTCATAATTATTAAGAGTCTCGAAAATAAGTTCATATCTCTCAGCTGAACAAGATGTAACAGAGCTTACATTTTGTATTCCCAACAGATGTTGCAAATAATGTGGTGTATATTTATTTTGCATAGGACACTGGGTTCCTATTTAAAACCCCAACTTAGAAAATGGACCAACTATCAGTGAATATTTAGTTTCTGGCTTTCTAGACTAATAGTAAAAACATGCATGATGTATTATTTTAATTTAAGCAAATAAATATGTATTGGAGAAGCTGCTGTACTTTGAATTGAAATGGATCTGGCATTACTGGCACTCTAGCTATTTTACTTAGTAAATACACGGGGCTGGTCTGACAAAGTCATGCTTCATTTAGCACCACTGAAGAATGGTTCTTGTAAAGAGAAACCTAAATTAGTGATGGAGGATTAGTTAGAAGACAAGGGCAGAAGAGCTGCCAGGCCTTCTGAGGTAGACTTTATTGTTACAGATTGCATAGAGGACATAAAGAATGCTCTGTAATGATTATGGTATTTGATAACTTGGTCTCAGACAAGCTCAGAAAGAAAGATGTCATCCTCAACTTAAAGATGATTCAGAAGATTTGCACCATGTAAAATGAGAGGAAGATTCTTATAACCAGACATCTTATAAGATTTAAATTAAGGAAGTAGGAATACCTTTATAAACTAAGGAATAAGCAGAAGGCTTTCAATTCACAAGATCAGTTTCTTTTTCTAATGGAAAGCATCAGTTTTAAGTGATGAGATACTCTTGGATTTGTTTGTTTTAATGAAATCCTGATGGAACTGGCATAATCAGAACATTTTAAGCTGGTTTTTGAGCACAGACAGAAAGCAGATGAAATGTTGAATATAAAATAACTCAAGTAATAAAGAAAACATAGATATTCATAGAATCATAGAATCTTAGAATAATAGAAATGTCTGTATTGGAAGGGACCTCTAGAGGTCATCTAGTCCAACCCCACTGCTGAGAGCACTAGAGCAAGTTGCTCAGAGCATCCTCAAGTCTCACCTTGAATGTCTCCAGGGATGGGGCCTCAACCACCTCCCTGGCCAACCTGTTCCAGTGCTCCACCACTCTCATGG
>JANIJG010014091.1:0-45553 GCA_024611175.1 Megaceryle torquata | reverse complement strand
CAGCTCAGCCCCTCCCGTGTACTGGTGTAGGGGGCTATTCCTCTCCAGGTGCAGGACCCTGCACTTGCCCTTGTTGAACTTGGTTCCCCCTTCTTAGCTGGCTGTTGACAGCTCAGAGCAGCGGTCCCCTGAGACAGACCCCTTATCCCAAATGAGCTTGGAGAGCAGCCAAGGCAGGATGTGGCCCATAGATGGCACTGGCCTTCCATCATCTAGTGTCCCGGGGCAGGCATCTGCCCCTGGCCCTGCCCGGACATGACTAACCCGGCTTAACCCTTGGGCTGCCAGCAGCACCCACGGCTCAGCAGCTCTTATGTCACCGTTTGGCAGTGGGAGTTGATGGTTAAAGATGTCACCAGTAGGCTGCAAAATTTTATTTATTTCTTTTAATATTGTGCCGTGCACTTACTGAGGGAGCGCTTTAATCATCTTCTGCCTGCAATATGTGCAGCCAGCAACAGGAGGCTCTGCCTCCTACTCTAACAGGACTTCGGGTTAATCGGTTCAAGCCAAGCTCCCTCTGGTTTTGTTCTTTTCACTAAAATCGACCAGACCCGCCCCAGAGCTCTGTGAGTCTGTGAAAACAATGCTCAGGATTTCCCCCTTTTGGAGAAGGACTCTCGGGTTGGCTGTAGGATCTCTTACAGTTCAAGAAGTCATGGGTTTCTTCTTTTAATTTCTGTAATGGTAGCCCCTCGGTGCCCTAATTAAAATAGGAAATTCATCTCTGTGGACAAGTGCTGAGAGGTGCCGGGGATGCGAAGGTGTCTGCGTGATGGTGTTGGGAGCAGGGAGAGAGTGGATGTATTTTCTGAAGGACCTACATCTTATCTACTCCCTGAAGGAGTAGATGGCTTTGAATAGGTGGCTGTTCTTGTGACCAGCTCCAAGCTGGTGTGCTGCAATTTGTTGAAAATCTGGTTCTGACTGCAGGCAGTAAACCCTGTGGAAATTTTAGCCTTCCATACGGATGATGACCACTGAGAGAGTTCAGAGGACAGTAGTAAACTGGTCCGGAGCTTGAGGGACTGGTTTGTGACAAAAGGCTGAATCAGATGGTGGGGAGAGGCTGATACACATTCTTGGAAGAAGCCCAAGGAGGAAGAAAGATTTTTTAGGGGGTACAGAGAGCTAAATAACTGGAAATAAAGGGATCAAAGAGAGGGGAAATACAGAATGACTGTCACAAAACCCATGAGCCCATTGAGCCTTTGGCATGTTCCAGTAACCCTGGAAGAAATCCCATCACCAGGGTCACTAGGAAAGGCCCTGAGGAGACTGTCTTCTGCTGAGCCTTGAGAGATGAGCTGGAGACAATTGCAAGAGTCTTCTCTTTCACAGCTTTTCCTGTGATTATTTCTGTCATCTGGGGGACAGATCGGGGTCAGCTTTAGAGGAACAATGTCAACGTGCTGCTTTTGAAAACAAGTGCTGAGGCTGCACTGCTGAGAGTGGAAACTACATCAAGCCAGGGTTTGGTCTCATCACTTGTGTCAACCACAGCCTGCTGGAGTCAGTGGGCTCTGCCTGAGGCCCCGGGGTTGAGGCAGACAGGCCGCAGCCATTGCAGCCTAAGAGCAGTAACTCCTCAGTGGCTGCAGAGTGGTGTCAGACAGCCCAGCACTTTCAGCCCACAACTTTCAATTTGCACATCCATGAGAATCTTATGAGAATTGGGATCTTATTGATAACTAACAGGTGGGGGTCAAGTGGCCAGACTGTTGTCAGTGGTGCATAGTACCTGGCTTTAGATGGGAGTTAGGGGTGCTCTGTGTGGCTGTGAGGACTCTGATACCTCCTTCATTGGTAACCATCAAATCAGACTTTTTTTCTAGTGCAATGATTTTTATTTTTCTACTTTTACTGTCCTGGGAATGACTTCCTCCTGCAGTCCCACCTCAGCTCCCAGCAGTAGACCAGCTTTTGAAAGCCCAGTGGAAAATACCTGTCCTAAAGCACTTGTTGGAGAAAAGGGATGGATAAAAAGGTGTGGGGGGGTCTTATTCTGGAAGTCATCATCAGGGCACATCCCTTTATTACGGACAGAGGACCCCTGTTAGTGCCTGCATCAAGTAAAGCCGTAATACCACCACACAACAAGTTTGCCTGTTGTTACCAGCTTTCATCCACTTTGCACCATTAGATCCAGGCTCACGATCCATATTGCTGCTGGGTTCTGACTGACCCGGTGTCTGGCACATGTAGGTTCACCTTGCTCTGAGGGAGAGGGAGGGTGGCACTGGAGATATCCCTGACTGGGTGTGCAAATCTGCATTCATGTCGCGTGATGTGCTCACGGCTGCACGAGTGCCCAGGTCAACAGCCAAGGCTTGTGCCTGCCCCTGCCTGGGCTCCTCAGCCAGGCAGGTTCTTCACCTCCCGTGGCTGGTAAAGCTGCTGCAGCATCCGGTTTGTGTCGTGTTAAACTCTGAGCTCTTCCCTTATTCCACCACCTCCTCCCACACATGGAGCAGTGCTGCCAGAATGCCGGAGGCGCGGCAGCGGGGAGCCAGGCTCTCTCTCCTGAGCGGGGAGACGGACAGATAGACACTGCTGGGAGCAGCCGGTGGAACAAGGGAGAGACAAGGCCGCCAGACAGACGCAGACAGTGTGCAGTCAACAGGCAGAGCTTCTGTCCTGCCCAGACGGACAGACGGAGACTATGAGGCTGAGGAGATGAGATAACCGGGCCTCCTCAGGCAAAGGGAAAGGACCAGGGAAGGCACAGGGGAAGCCCTGCCTGTCCTATCTTGCTCCTTCTGTGAAACCACTGCTGGGTTGCAGTGCCACTGAGCGCACCTCGAACGCCCAGTGTAGCAGAATTCAGCTGGAGGCTGTAATGTCTGTGGGGTCAAACACGGGCCTGGAGCTGATTTGGGGAGGTGGTTGCTCTTCCGAGCTCAGCCTGCAGCTGGCTGTGTGGCCTTGGGCAAATCACTTCTCCCAGTGCTTTGGTTCCCCTCTGTCTGTGGGGAAGGGGCTGTCTCTGTTACAGATTTGTACAAGAGCTGTCACCGAGCTAATTCCTGGGATAACCTAGGGTCTTTGCACACTTGCTAATCACCTGTAGAAAGTCAGAAAACACCAATGAAGAAGAATTCTCTCCATCAGAGTGTTACTGAGCAGAGACACACAGAACAGGCCCCATAATTTCTTGGCCAGCAGCCCTGCAGCTCCTGCAAGCCAAGAGGTGTTTGGCTTGGTCAGTTGATTTCTGCCTGGGACTTCTCCCCGTGGAGCCAGCTTGCGCAGGAAGTTCTGATGATGATTCAGCGGGTGATGCTCTTCCCTCTGAGTCACTCACAGGCGGGCTAGGAGTGGGGACATGATGCCACTGGAGATGGTCTCAGCCAGACCAGATCCAAACCTGATGGCTTAGGTCATTAATTGCGTTGCGATAGCTCAGGATACTACTTATCCGAAACTGATAAGAGGAATTGCTGCATGGCTCCTGTGCTCCATCCCAAAGGTGGATCCGTTTCGGTGGGAGAAGGAAGGAGATGTGAATCTGCAGTCAGTGCAGACAAACAGCCTCAGGACTACTTTTTCTTGGCCATTCACTCCAAAAGACACTTGTTTCCTCCTTGGAGTCCGTCACCTGTGAAAAGGAGATAGTGAGAAAGCCATTTGTTAAGTCTTAGGACAATGAGGTAGCAGGAAAATAATTTAAATTATATCAGAGCAGTAGCAATCAGGACTTAAATGCTGTAACTCCTTGTTGCCTTTCACCTGTTCGTGATCATTCGAAGCAGGAGCCTCTGTGCTGCCTTTCCATCTTTATATCCAAGGTTTCAGGGCCAAACACGTTCCTGGTGTAACTGTTCTGCAGGCAACATGCACAGATGACAGCACATTCCCAATTCTTTTCAGCTCAACAGAATCAAATTTGCTGACACCAGCAGGGTGGATCTGAGCCACCCCGGGGAAGTCCCTTTAGTGTGTTGTTTTGGTGGTAGGCACAGGCTGCTGCCTCTGTCCTCCTTGCTCTGCCCTGGAAAGTCTGAACAGCTTGATCCTGCAGGTTAGTGGAGGGGTCAGGGGCTCAGCAAACCCTTTCCCTGCATGGAGCAGCCAGTTGGGCATGGAGCTTTTCCTTTACCAGCTGTGGTCACACACCAGTAGAGAAACATCTCTCATCACCTTTGGTTCTCTGTCAGGCTCATGTAAGGACAGGTACTGAGCAGAGGACTCCAGCTGCCTCAGATTCAGCCCACTGCTTGCTCTCATGTTCCCCCAAAACTGGTAGAAACTCTTCATACCCCACATACTGTCAGCTGAGGGAGTGAGGCAGGTACCTGCACCCCAAGGGCAGCACTGATAAACCTCACTGAGGCTGTTGCCTCAGCTTCGCAGGGTGACCTCAGGGCTCTCCATACTACTTGTAGATGGTGTCCCAAAGGGCCGAAGTGAGCTCTCTGCTTGCTTGGGACACAACAGTGTGTGTTTGGATGGTACAGACACCTCACCGTGCTCTCTCTGACTGCCACGGGGCTTCCTTTGGGCTTTTGGGGCTCAAGGCAGCTACTGGTATCTAGGATCTTTCCTGAGAGGTTAAAATCTGCCCATTATAGGCACAGTGAGCCTGGAGCCTGGGTTGCTGCTTACCAGCAGGGCCAAGAGCTCTGAACTCCAAACACCCTTTCCCTCTGTAATTATATTTTATTTTTAGGTGTCCCTTCCTTTTTCTATTTCAAGCCTGCATCCTCCGCAGAGTAAACCGGAGAAGGTGCACTGAGCCGAACCCGCTGTGTTTGGGAAGCAGTAAAACGAGGCTTCTAAACTGGGCTCAGAGGCGTAGGAGCCATTGGCAAAGGCTGGCAGGGAGCCCTGGCACAGCGCAGACCACAGCTCTCCCTGCGTGAGGCTGCAAGAGCGCCAGTCAGCGTGGCGGCGGAGGGTGGGGAGAGCAGGGGGAGCGGGTGGCCTGCCCTGGAGGAACAGTGCTTTCTGTGGAGCAGGTGGATGTCCCCTGTGCACGTTCTTACTCTGCTGGCAGGGTCTAATCCTCAGGTGGTTTGCACTGAAGAACTGAGTTTGATGCCTAAATAATGTGCGTAGACTTGTGGCACTAGTGGTGGGCCCAGTTCCATCTCTGGAGCACTTGTGAAGCTGGGAGCTGGCCTAGTTGCCCAGAGCTGTACTGAAAATGGAGCTTTTATTTCTTTAAAGCAATGTGCAAGTATCTTCATTTTCCATTTGTCTGACCTGGTTTTGGGCTTGCTTAGCACCTCCTGGGTCGAATAGCACCATGCCACTGACAGAACATCAGCAACAGGTGACAAGAGGCGGGCACAGGCTACTGCTTCTGTCCTCCTTGCTCAAGCCCATCAGCAAGAGGTCATGAGAGCTTCCCTCCAGTGCAGGCCAGTTACATCCAAGCCCTGGGAGGGCTCTTACCTAACCATCCATCCTCAAGTCTTTCCCATGTTGGTGCAGGAAAGCTACTCATTCCACCAGTTTCACCACAAGCTGTTGGTAGAACAAGCCAGGTTTCTCCTTCCAGCTTTTGGCTAAACCAAACTTCTCACTGTACTGCACCTCGGGGCTAATAAATGTTTATTAGCTCCAGATTCCTCTACAGATTTCCTCTAACAGGCTCACTAGGCCAGCCCTGCCTTCTAGGAAACCCCTCACTGCTGAGCTGAGGAGGGGTTGTCAAAGCTGGAGTTCCTTCCACTTTGTTCTGCCAAGAGACTTCAGCTCTGGCCGTCCAACTGGAGACTGCCCTGCTTCCCGAGGGAGCAGCCTCTGGGAAGACAATGGGAGAAAGGGGAGAAGTGATGAGCTGCTTTTGCATTCCCCCAAGCAATGTTCAGGCTAAACCAGCCCCTGACATGCATTTAAACAGCCTCAGGAGTGCTCTACTTCGTAGCCGGCTCCCACGGGACCCTGGGAGCCTGGAGCAGCTCAAAGGCTCTGCTGCACCATCACCCAGGCTACATCTCCCATCTTTGTTATCCTGTTACTGGCTTCTGGAGCTTCCGGGGTCCAGATCTGCATGTGAGACAATGGCTGGTCCCGGGAGAGCAGATTTACCATTGCAGATGGTTTCAGTTAGTGCTCGAGACACATTAAAGCCAACAAGGGTTTATATTTAGCTGGGTCTCTTTAAGAGGAAAGCCTTTTATCCTCCTGGCTGGTCATCCATCAAGCCCTTGGGAGGGCGGGGTCCTGTCTCCAAATAGATCCCACGGACAAGCAGCCACTGTGAAACCACATTTCCTCCTGGGAGGGCCCTCCAGAGACAGGCGCTTGCTGTGGCTAGGCCTCTGGTCGCCAGCCTTCGAGCAGGCTGGTCACGGGAGCTGGCAGCCGTACAGAGCAGGGGCAGGGACATAACCAGCTCGGTACTGTATTGGCATCGTGGCGTTTGAGCTGCCTCGTAGCCCTGATCCTCTAGCTCTTGCTTCTACCGCCTGGAATGGAAATTGCAGTTGGAAATTTTCATCTGGTTTAACCAACAAGTAACATTTGGAGCTGATCATTATGAATGTAATAGTTCCTAGAGTGTAAACTGGGGTCTACTGGTGGGACGAGCAGCTGCACCACTGGGATGGAGTCCTCTGAGATGCCCATCACAGCTGATAGCAGGTCAGCTGTTTCTCGGGGCTCTGGAGTTTGTACCGTTGTACTGGTCACAGGGTCACTGGCATCAAAATTTAGGTGGCAGCCAAAGGGCTGATGCCCTTTGGGGGGGGGAAAGTTCTATGATGCAGTGCAAAGCGTTTCAGCTGCAAAGGCTCCCGGAGTCCTGGCTGTGAGTTTGTCACCAGGTATTTGCCTGTGAGGACAGCCCTCTTGGCAGCTTTGTTGCATTTCTGGGTTTTCAGGTAGCACAGCCACCCCATGGCCATGTGGATCCCCAGACAGCTTTGGCTCTTGGGAAGGTTCTGCTGGCACCCTCCTGATGCTGCTGGGGCATCCACAATGCTAATGCTTTAGCCGTGGCAGAAAAATTCAGTGAAGGAGAAGCCTGCTGTCAAGGACAGGAAAAGTTACTTGGCTGGAAGCTCCTTTTACTCAGGCCAGTATAAATTTTAGTGGATTTACTTCAGGTTTATATTGGCGCTGATGAGAGGGGAGTTGGACCCCATTTCTGTGTTTCACAGCCCTTGTGAGAGCGTGAGTGTATTTGATCATTACAATTCCCTTGGCTTTTCTGAGGACAGAGCATTACTGATGTTGTTTTAATTGTCACAGATGGATTTGGAACCTTGGAGTGTCTGGTTCTTTCTAGAGGCTGCAGTTCCCACCACCACTAGCATGGTGCTCCACCCCAGTACTGTCAGAGGGGGACTTTTTAGGGTCTAGGGATGCTGATGTCTGAAGTACACAGGGCAAATTACAGCTCTGGGGCAGCAGGACCCATCATGAATTGCACTGCTGATTCTAAAGAGGTTCTCTCCCCTGGGAAACTACTAGGGTGCTTGGGAGGGGCTCTGTGTGTGCACAAGCAAAACCAGTTTGGAACTGGAACCAGTCTGAGATTAAACCATTTCCTTTGCTCTCTTTCCAAGAATGAACTTTATTTTTCCAGTTGATCTGAAACAGGGAATATTGGGACTTGAGGTTTTTTTTTTCCTCCTTCCTTGTGTCTGGATGCTTTCCCAGAAAAACACAGAAAATGAAACATTTATTTTTCTTCCCAGTGAGAAAGTTTCCTCTTTTCTGGGAAGAGGTGCAAGGGTCGAACTAGAACTACTATCATCCTTGCTTTGTGAGGAGCGAATCGACATAGGAGAAGCAGAGCCTGGACACACAGCCTGGTGAGAAGGGCTGGAGGGCGACATTGTCTGTGCTTGTGACTAGTGAGTGGTTTTGTTCATTCATGGCAGCTCCATATACCGGGAACCCTTCAGATTGCAAAGGCCTCTGTGCTCCGGGGGGAAGAAAAAGGACAACTTTCCTGCTGGAGGAAAGGGGGAGATGCACAGGAAGGAACATGGTGATTTAACTCTTAGTGGATCAAGGAATGTTTCTGTTCCAGTTTCCAGGCAGGGTCCAGTGCTGAGCCAGGTGGATGCTGCAGAGGAGGCATCATGGATTTCGGACTGGTCTTCCCATAATGCACCTCCTGGTCAGCTTGCAGGTGGCCCATCTGGTCTGGCCTCCTGTCCCTTCCAGGGGAGAAGCACAAAGGCTCTGCAGCCCCATGTGCTATTACACTTGTCTGCCTTCCTGGGATGGAGATGGTGCAGTTTACTAGGGAAGGTAATGGCCTCAGACTCACGAGAGAGCACCTCGTTCTCTCTGTGCTTTGCTTCAATCATTTCCTTTCCAGGCTTCCCATTTCATGTCTTGCCTTTGAGGTAGGGCCAGTCTCCTAACTGAGGGGCTCTGCACTGCAAAGAACAGCAGTGTTATTGAGTATTTCAATATTATATAACAGTTTTGCCCAAGACCAGCTGCCAGTGCCCCAGACAGTGTGCAGCTTGAGCTCTCAAAGACCATGCCAGGCTGTGGTGTGTGCTTTCCAGGGGAGATCCTTCTGCCCTTCTCTTTAGATCACTTTGTGCGACAGGCAGTGCAGTAGAGGAAGGGGCTTACAATTCTGTTTTGCTCCCCACCTCCACTCTCCTATTTTGAAGACCTCCCAGTAAGTAACCCAAGCCCAGAGCTGTGGTGGCAGACACTGCTCGGGAGGAACTTCCAGTCTCCGAGGCTCTAACCACCCAAGGAACCAGCCTCTTCATCCCCACAAATTACAGGCTCCTGCCTTCCCTTTAGAGATGAGCAGGGGAATGGATGAGAGAGAGCACAAAACAATCCCCCTACCACCAGCCAGCCCTCCGCACACCCCTCCTCTCCTTGAGCCCCTTATCGCGGCTGTGAGACGAAGCTCTCAGCAGGGCTGATGTGGTCTCCTGAGGGGGGTGTGGATTAACCACCCCCAGGAAAGGGCTGCACTGATGTGCGAGTGCTGGAGCCAGCGGGAGACGGCTCAAAGCGCTTGCTTACCACAGTCTCCCCTTCCTCCAGCCCTCTCTCCAAGGGCTCAGACGCAGGCATGTTGTGACACCTCTGCAGTGGGCGAGGAGAGAGTTTGAAATGTAGCAGCACAGTGCAGGAAAAAAGCTCATTTCGGGAAGGATCCCAGCAGATGCTCAGGGGGCTTGTTTGCTCCCAGTCCCCCCGGACCAGAGTGGATCAAGGTGCTGGGGAGGGAGGGGGGTGGTTTTCTTTTGCTTTTGCCAGCAAGCTGCAGCCATGGGTAGCTGCAGAATCTGGGCAGTGGCTCATCCTGTGAATATGGGCAGCATGAAAGTCTGTCATGGTTAAGGTATTGTGCTGAATTCAGGAGATCTGGATCCAAAGGCCAGCTTTGCTGTGGATGATCTATAAGATCATTCCCATGCCCACTTCCTACCTGTGAAATAGGGTTATAATTCATCTCTTTCACTGTTCTTTCTAAAGCCCAGCTCTTCAGATGTGCCCAGGCTCCAACTTTCCATGGCCTCCTGAAGTAAAAATGTATCTTCCAAGAATGTGGACCTGGGTTCTTCGGATGGGGTCTCTCCCCACTCCGAGTCTTGTGTGGTGGCCTCTTCCCCTCCGTGAGCAACTACGGGCAGAACCATAACCCCAGTAAATAACAACCTGGATACTCATCAGTTGGTAAATGCTGGTCTCCAGCTCCAGCAGTGGGAATTAAATTCAGCCCCATATGAAAGATGTTGAACTTCATAAAGCCTCAGAAGAGGCTGGAAGTAGCAGTAGCAGAGCGTACATGGGCAAATCAGCATGAGACCTATGTCCCAGGGCATTTTCCTGTGTAAGAAACCTCAATCTGGGGGTCAAAGCTAGAAGGTTGGTGAGAGAACTCAAGAACTGGTGAGAGAAAGGCAGGTTGTAATGCCAAAACCTGGAAAAGGCGATACTGAAACAGTAAAGAGCTTGGATGAGGTGGCACAGTGAAAGGAGGTCTTGATGACATATCCATGTCTGAATCATCAACTTTGAAACCAACTGGAGGCCTGACTGGCTGTGCTCTGTGGTGATGGGTTTCTCTGGAGTCAGGCTCCATGAGAAGCAAGCTCAGATGCTCTGCTGCCTCTTTTCTCAGAGCTCTGGTTGTAGCAAGCACCACTCTTCACTGGGGTTCAGCTCAGGTTCCCCGAGAGCTGCCCCATTCACTTGCAGGCTGTGGGGAGGAATGTTTAATAATGGCAATGTCCAAACTAGAAGGTGAAGGAGGGCTGCAGATGCTCAGAAATATTGCCCTGCTTGTCAGAAATCCTTGATATTTTGGCATTCTCAGACTGTCTGAGCTAGATTTAAACTGGTGGGTGAGGAAGGTGTCATTTAATGCAGGGTTTTGCCCTGAATACAGAGGTTGTCCCAAGCCAGACCCAGTCCAGTGCTGTTGTAGAGTCATCTTGTAGACAAGTGAAATCACTAAAGATACTGGATTTGCTAGTTTTGATTTCTCTCACTGGAGTCAGTAGGAGGTCTTCCAGTAGTTTCTCTGATGGTGGCAGCAGGGACCAGCTGACACCAAAACACTTGCAAAGACCTTTTGGTTTCATACCAGCAGAGCTGCACCAGCTTGAAAATGGGATTAACTCCAAGACCACCAGTTGTGGCTCATTGATTGCCAGTTGTGGGTGAAACTGCCTGCCTAAAGGAGGGGGTAAACGTCTGCTAAAGAGCAAGAAAGGAGACCTTCCTCTTCATGGAGTTAATGAGCTAGGGCGGGAGCTGAAGGTCTCCATCTTTCCTGGGGTGCATAAAAAAGAGTGTGGCCAGCAGGTCAAGGGTTCTCCTTCCCCTCTAATCTGCACTAGTTGAGACTACATCTGGAGTGTTGTGTTCAGTTCTGGTCTCCCCAGTTCAGGAGGGACAGGGAAATACTGGAGAGAGTCCAAGGGATGCTACAAAGATGATGAAGGGACTGGAACATCTCTCTGGTGAGGAAAGGCTGAGAGCCCTGGAGCTGTTTAGCCTGGAAAAGAGAAGACTGAGAGGGGACCTTATAAATGTTTACAAATATCTGAAGGGTGGGTGTCAAGTAGACAGGGCCAGTTTCTTTTCAGTGGTGGCCTGGGAGAGGATGAGGGGCAATGGTCACAAGGGGAAACACAGAAGTTCCACTTCAACATGAGGAAAAACTACTTTGGTGTGAGGGTGTCAGAGCCTGTCCCAGGCTGCCCAGAGAGGTTGTGGAGTCTCCGTCTCTGGAGACTTTCCAGACCTGCATGGATCTGTTCCTGTGTGGCCTGCCCTGGGTATTCCTGCTCTGACATGGAGGTTGGACTCAGTGATCTCCAGAGGTCCCTTCCAACCCCTACCATTCTATGATTCTGTGATTCTATGATCTAACCCCCTGAACCTGTAGGGTTAGCAACCCGAATGTGAATTTTATGTGTGATTTACACTTGCTTTTCCCTACTGACCAATTGGAGATGTTTGGAGGTGGCTGCCAGTTGGAAGCAATGTCTATAATGTGACATTTGGGAAGGGTGTGCTCTTGGCCTTTCCTTGTCTTGGGTCCTTGCAGTTCTGGGACAGAGCTGTGTGAAAAAGAGAACCAAGAGCAACCTTCACCTCTGAGGGTGCTGTTGTGCTCCCCAGGCTGGCTCTAGATGGAAAGATTAACAGAGATAGCAAGAGGTTTGACTGTTTACAACAGCTCCTGGAAAGAATTCGCATCATGAAACAAGAGCCCAGCAGTTTGCCAAGGCTGAACAGTGTTTACATGCCTGAGTAGGACTCTCTGAATCCAACCTGGAAGGCAGCGTGGGACAGCACGGGACAGCACTGTCTGCAGACTCCAGCCACGGAGTCTCCAAGAGGTGCCCAATTTGCCTCATGCTTTGGTAACATGCACTGACTTAATTACTTTCTTGGTGAACAATTTGCAGTAGTTATTTATTCATGAAATCCACTTGCTGTGCCATAAATTTACACAGTCAAGCAGCCATCTTGAGGAGGGGTTTTTTTTCTCTTCACCCCCCTGGGGTTACCCTCGAGCTTGTCTCCTCCATGGAGACAAGCCCACCAGTACTTCAGCGACTGCTGGGCTGAGTTTCACTGACTCATCACTACCAGCCACATTCATATTCCCATTTCGGTTTGCCAATTCACATTTTATTTAGCAACTGGCGTGACTCACCCATGGGATGATGACAGTGAAGAGATGGAGTGATACTAACATTTAACGCTCGGTTTCTTAGGGCCAAACACTTGCTATATTCCTTCACTTACATCAGAAGAATTAGGTTTGCCATTTACTGTGGCCCTAGAGACGAAAGTGTGGATGCCATCAAGAAAGCACAGAGGGATCCTTAGCCACTGCTCTGGGGCCGGGGAGAGGAGGATGCATCCAGCACAAAACCTGCAAGCATTCGCCAGGGCCGTGCAACATCAGTTACAACACATGAAACTGGGCTGAACTTCAGGTTTCACATCATGCTTTGGGCTTCAGCCAGACACCTTGAGCCCAGGCTGGGAAATATGGGGGGTTACTTCCAGCAACTCTGGCAGCATTGGTGGAGTCTTGCAAGTTTTAGTATTTGTCTTACAACTCCTGTTTTGGAAATCAGCCCTATGGAACCTGCAGCTTCTGTAAAGCAACATCAAACAAACAAGGTTTTTAGGCATCATAAAGCAGAAAATAATCCCCAAACATCTAATGTGCATTCTGTAAGTTGAAGAGGAAGAAAAAAAGGAGCCTATATTTTACAGAAGCACACAGGATTGCTTTGCTGTTTGTGTGGCTATGTGGGGTGCTGCACAAGGTGTTAAAAAACCCAGTTATGTTTCTTTTCTTTCCATTCACGGGATGCTCTATCACTGGATGTGTTCAAATCCACTTTGGACGGGACATTGAGCAGCCTGGTCTAGTGGGAGGTGTCCTAGCCCATGTCAGGGGCTTGAAACGAGATGGTCATTAAGGTCCCTTCCAACCCAAACCATTCTATGATCCTGTGCTATCTGGTTAAGTGTGGATGGGAGGCCTGTGATCAGATACGATTTCTATTTTTTAAGCAATTTAACTGGCTGGAATCCAGTTGCATCTACCTAAAGGGCTTGTAAAAAGGGCATTTTTATCAGTACCGAAACATTGTCCTGATTTCAGTTATACTTTTACTGCAAGATGCTTCATCTTGATTTTATTGTATCTGACCTCATTTTATTTCTTTCTTTATTAAAACAAAACACAACATTTTAATCAGATTTTATTTACAGCCATGCTTTATATTTGTATATATCACACAGAATCACAGAATCGTCAAGGTTGGAAAAAACCTCCAAGATCATCATGTCCAACCATCCACCTAACACTATTGTGACCACTAAATCATGTCCTGAATTGCCACGTCTACACGTTTTTTGAACGCTTCCAGGGATGGTGATTGCACCACCTCCCTGGGCAGCCTGTTCCAATGCCTCATTTCATATTACACTCATGTTCTGAGACAAATTTCCAAGGAAAGTAATTTTGATATCCAAACATCTGTATTTTTTCAAAGCTCAGGAACATTTTTTTTTTTCTCTGGTTTGGGATGTAGTTCAGAGAGGAATGGTTTGACATCATCTCCCATGCAACACAAATTTGGTCTCCTTTACCAAATGCAAGCTCAGTTTGTGTTTTCTAGGTGCAGGGGGATCTTCATTTCAGGACACCCCTCCCAGTGCTTTAATCACAGAATGCCCCCAGTTGGAAGGGACCTCCAAAGGTCATCTAATCCAACCCCTATGACCCATTTAACTCCAAATTCTTAATCTTAGCCACTACATGGTGAAGGCATCTACTCCACTTCTGTGCTGGCAGAGTTGCCTGGGAGTTCTTCCCAGGATCAGAAGCAAGAGGTCCTGATCTTCAGCAAGCGCTTGAGGTGGCAGGTGTAAAATGCCCGTAAGTTTGTTCTTGACTCTCTGGGATGTGCTTGCAGTGGCTCCTGCCCTCCTTCTCCAGCTCCTACAAGGTGCTCCCCTTTGATGCTGCTCTGCTCTTGAGCTACTTCAAACAGCCTGGGAGGGTGGTTCAGCTAGGTCAGTAATTACACCCTTTTGCAGCTCACTGGTGCTGCAGCCCCTTTGAAGTGATTTTACCACCCAGCCTCCTCTCCAGGAGCCACATGCACACACACATACTGTGGAGTTCAGGCTCCCTAGCAGCTCTGCCCTAAGGGCTCTATGAGGAGGTGGGAGTGGATAGGGGACAAGGAAAGGAGATGAATGAAGGCTTTAAAAAACACCGAGAAAGCCCATAAACCATCTGCAGGGTATTTTATTAACCCTTCAAGTTTTTGAGCACATCCCCGGTGGCACCTGTGCATGTGCAACCAGCTGTTTCTGCTCCTGAGCAAAACCAGACTGTGTCAAGAAGAGGTTCCTCATCAACTGGAAGGAATTAGAATTGCTCCCTAATGCTGACTGGCCCTGACCAGCTCCATCCTCTGGACAGAGTTGCCTGGTGCTGGGTAACACTCTTCCCTTTGGTGGGCTGAGCTGCAGGCTGCAATGTAAATACACAGAGCAAAGGACACAGGGACCTAGATGACCCAAGCCTGCTCTTCGCCCGTGTGAGCACCTTTAGACATGCTGACTGGTGAGCACTGGTAGCACCTCTTCATCCATGAACACTGACAGTAATCCATGGACCTGAGAAGACTGGAAGCAACTGCTCTGAAGAACCCGGCACCAGCAGCTCTTGGAAAAGGACAACTGCATAATGCAGAAATTATTTTCGTTAACAGCCAGCATTCCGATAATTTCAGTTTATCCCACATCATATTCTGATTCTCCTGAAACTGGCGGTGACAGTTCAGTGTCATCTTCCAGTCCTCCACTGAGAAGGGCTCTTACAGACCTCCTGTTGAAAGACCAAATACAGCCATGCAAAAGACAGGCCCTACACAAAGCCAAAATTCCCACCTCTCCCTTCAGGGACAGACAGATTTTGGAGGTTTTCCACAGATGTCTGTGCTTGTTTGAGTTGTGAAGGTCAGATGAGCCAGATACGGATTTGAATTTGGTTTTGCAAAACAAAACGTTGATTTATTGATTAACTAATGACTTTCCATCAGACTGCTCTGCACTGGCCATGAGACCACCAAAGACTTTTCAATATTTGCTTATTCACTTAATCACAGTATATTTTCTGTTAATGACAGGCTGAAGACAAGGGCCTTGTTCTCTTGACCATGGACGTTCCCCAATCCAGATTGTGTAGCTTGGGGCCATCTCGTGCTGATTGTGTTATATTTGCTTGTGCAATGAACTTGCTTCCTTAAAAGAGAGGTTTTTAAATCTCTCGTAGTGTATTTGCTCCTGCACTTTTGGAGGAGACGAACAGCCTGTGCACACTGTCCTGCCAGGCACAGCTGGGTAATGGCTTTTGCTGTGACTAAAAGGCAACTGGTATGACTGGAGCTGGGAAGTGGCTTCCATATGGGAAGAGGCAGAATAAGAGTCTCCTGCTTGGAGAAAGAGTTTGAAAGAGTGTCAGATAAAAGTCTACAAAATTTTGTCTCAAACTCACAAGAAGCAGGGGGTGCCTAATGCAATTATCAGACATATCTAAACCAACAAAATGAAGTAGAAGAAGCTGAGATGGCAGACGAGAGGAAGGGCTGCTCCACCCAGGCGTGTTCCTCCCCTCCTCGCACCAACTGCTGATCCCTGGTGGTGTCACTAGCTCCCTGGGAGCCCTTGGTCTGGGCTCATAGGATGGGTTTCACAGCTCACGTTGCTGGGTGTCTCTTTCCCCCAGAGCCAGGCTGCTGCGCAGCCTCCATCAGTAGTTCTCTTTTTGGCATGGAGGTGTTACTTTTGTTTGGTTTAATCTCTAGCAAAAAAAAAAAAAAAAAAAAAAAAACCAGGCAGGAGTTGAACTGGGAAAGATTCTGGAAAGGCCAGAGAGGTAGTTTTTTAGAATAACATTGCTCGCTGTGATTTATGGCCACTGGGGAGGTCCCTTTTTGCCCCCTTCATATCCATAAGAAAACTCCTGAGCTGTAGAGAGGGCTCAGCAGCCTCTCACAAGCTTAGTCTGAGTGAGATTCTGGCTCCCGTGTCTGCTCCCAGGATGCCATTGATGCGTGACATCGATAAAAGCGTGTCATCTGAGGTCGGCAGCTCTCGAGGACTGGCTTTCCGCTTCGCTTAGAGGCAGAAGCAGTCGTCTGTGTTCGGGTCTCCCGGTCGTTATTGCAACACGTCGTTAACTCTGGAACGAGAACCGTGCCTTTGATTATTCAATAGCTGGGACACGTTAGATAACAAGGGGCATTTCCACAGTCATGGAAAGAAGTTCTTAGTTCCAGGCATCGGCGGTACCGTGACATCCAATCAGCAGCATCAAGGGAGGAGAGAAGGCAGGGCACGGAGATTGCAAGAGGGGTTGTGGAACATAAACAAGGGCAGAGACATCAGAGGGGTGGGTGGAGGTGATCAGAGCCTGAAGGGCGGAGACTTCCTTAGGCAGCCCAGCAACTTCCAGTGTTGTTTTCTGCAGTTCGCACCTCTGAGTTCTGAGGAGTCTTCTGGCGGCAGAGGAAGCTGCAGTGAGGTCAGACGAGCCAGCTGCAAAAGGTGAGAGATGCATCACGCTCCCTCCCAGGAGAAAGTTGCCTTTTGTTTGACATCATGACAGACAACCCTCAAATCATTGTCACTGAAGCAGAATAATCCTCTTCTGTTCCTTTTCTGAGTGCCCAGCTCCACGGTATCTGTGCAGGGACAGATGGGCTGTTTCCTGTGTCTGAACTAATCCCTGATCCCAAATTTACCAAAACCAATAAGGAAACTTCCATCTTTCCTTCTAACCTGGGCCTGAGGTTAGCTGCCCTGGTTTGTGTGCTTTTGTGCACTGATAAAGGGCAAAGATAAACCTTTACAAATGATCAGGAAAATGGAAAGCCCTAATTAGGAAAATACAAACCATTAACAGGTTAGGAGGACTCCAGGAGAGACAAAGAAAGGCTGAACTAAAGACCGAAGCTCCAGGCTGGTGTTCCTGCACAGACAAACTGCTCTGCGGTTGCTCTTGGTGGCTTAGAGGAAAAGATGAAGCCAGACTGGATGTAGAAGAGGCATGAAAGCCTGGTAAGGAGTGGGAAACGCCATGGATGTGTGCTCAGAGCCAAAGAGCAAATGTGATACCTTGGTATTCCCCGCTTATGTCAAACCACTGCCTGCCTCCAGTCCAGTCCCACCAGACCCTTAGTCCTAGAAACTTCCTTTGTGGTGAGAATTTTCTCTAGCAGGCACCGTGAAGCACAACTCAGATTTACCGTCCTCTCATGCCCACTTTTCCTGCCCTGTCACTAGGGCCGTGGCAGCTCGCGGGAGGGCTGGGACATGCTGGGGGAGCGGCGGAGGCTGTGTGTGGGAGACGGTGCAAGCGGGGATCCGGAGCCCCCCCCCCGCCTGATGTGTCAGCCTTTGATGCACACGCCTGAGGACACGTGGCTCGGCTCCTCAGAGGAGAGCAGGGAGCCGTACCCAGCCGCCTACTGTCTTCTCCCAGCCCACCCTCCTGCCCCTCTGACTGTCAAAAGCACCGTAGCCACCACCCCTCCCAGCACCGTCGCTCCGCAGCTCCTCGCTGATTTACCAGCTCCGTCAGCGACTTGGCAGCCGTGGGCTGGTGAGTGCCTGCAGGGGTACGTGGGGGTGTGGTGAGCCGGAGACGCCCCGATTGTTTATTTGGTTACCGTTCTGCGGTTTTCGAAAGGTGCCTGCAGGTCTGCAGGAGAATCTGCTGCGAGATGGGCCTCGCCCTGTTCCCGTCTCCTTGGGCCCAGCCGGTGCCGCTCGGGCTCCGGGTTTCCGTGTGTCTGTGTGTGAGAAAGAGCAAGTGAGAGCAAACCCCGCAGAGGCAGAGACATGCAGAGCTGCATATGGCTTACTTCGAAGCAGATAGCAGGAGTCCCAGGCACCCCATAATTAACCCCATCCTTGCCAGTATCTTTTGCAAGGTTAGAAAGACTCAAGATTTGACTCACTTAACTTTCTTAATCGCTGTAAAAACCCTCATGGAAGGTTGGAAGTATCTCCAGGGCTGGACTTCAGTGCAGTGGAAGCATCAGGCTGTCTAGAGTTCACACCACGCTTTGGGAGATGATTACAAAGGCTGCACCTTGCTCCCCTTTCTTGTCCTCATCAGAAATCCATCTCCAAATATTATTCTTGGCTTAGCGTAAGATACAAAATTGATTTAAAACATACCATTTAATTACAGACAGAATTGCAGTTGTGAATATTGGCGTGATGCAATTCTGGCGTAGCCCATTCTGTCTTTCTAGCCTTCTTACCTATGTGATGATGACACACGCAGGCTCGTGTCACACTCGTGGTCATTCCCACTCGTGGTTGTTTCCACCTGGGGGGTCTGAAGCACCCAGGGAGCACGTGTTTCCCACAGGCCTCACAGCTGAGAAGTGATGCAGATTTTCTCATTTCCACTTGAGAATCTGAGCCACAAAATCCTCCTTTTCCTCTGTGGAAAATCATACTTGCAGCCCCAGTGATGCGCAGACACTTCTGGGGGGAAGGCTTGTGCAGGAGCGCCAGCGCAGTAACACCCGATCCAATGACTGAGAGTGGAGGAGAGCTCTCTGACCGTGCCTGCACCAGCTGTTGCTTTTCCTACAGAGAGCAGCAGGGTCCCAGATCTCCCAGTTTCACACTGCCAGCAGGGGAGAACCCCACCTGCTGAATCACCCTGTGTGCTTCCTGCAGCACCTTGCTCTTCCCCAGCCATCTCCCACTGGAGACTGACCCAGCCCAGGCTTGCTGCGCTGCTTCAGCTGCAAACCCCACATGGGAGATTTCCAGGGGCAGATTTTCAGATCATGTGTGGGCCTTCTTAAGAAGGCCACCACTTAGATGCCTTTGCCTTATGTCCAGAGAAGAACAACGAAGCTGGTGGAGGGTCTAGAGAATGAGTCTGGTAAGGAGCAGCTGAGGGACCTGGGCTTGTTCAACCTGGAGCAAAGGAGGCTCAGGGGAGACCTTCTGGCTCTTGACAGCTTCCTCACAGGAGGCTGGAGCCAGGGGGGTCGGGCTCTGCTCCCAAGGAACAAGCACCAGCACAAGAGGAGCTGGCCTCAAGCTGCCCCAGGGGAGGTTTAGGTTGGAGCTGAGGAACAATTTGGTCCCCTTGAGGGTTGTCCAGGGCTGTCCCAGGCTGCCCAGGGCACGGGTGGAGTCCCCGTGATCCCTGGAGCGGTTTTCAAGCCCCCCATTGAGCTGTGGTGCTGAGGGCCAGGGGTCAGTGGTGCCCTGGCAGTGCTGGGTTAGCTGTTGGACTTGATGATGTTAAAGGTCTCTTCCAACCCGAGCGATTCTATGATTTATGATTGCAGGGCTTAAATGTGGTTTCATGATGCACAACGCCAAGCCAGCTGGCAGAGAGGGCAAGGGATGGTTCCTGGTTCCTTCTGTGACAACCTGCCCATTTGCAGGCTCCTAGTGCTTCCTTCTCCTCATGTCTGAGCAGAAGCAGTTGGCATCTGGGCTTTGGGCTGAATGCGCTGTGTAGGTATTGCACACCCTGCTCTGGGAGGCAGGATGAGGATGGAGGAAGTTTTTGATAGCGGCCAAGATTGCTAAGTGTGGAAACATCTTCTGTTGCCACCAGGAGGTTGTAACTTGGAAGAGGAGTGGTCCTACCTACAGAGAAAGTCTTTCTTCTTGGGAACCAGATTTGGGGCTTTTCTTTGGAAGGCTTGACTGCTGTAGGCATGAGATGGGCAAGCCCTTCATCCGTGACCTGACATTAAGAGCTATTTGGAACAGGCACAGTCTTTCCTTTGGCTTTTTGCAACATCAGCAGCATGGGATTGTCACCTCTGACTGCAGCTCCACGGCTTTACTTTTCAACAGATATTTGTAATACTGATAAATAAACATTGCTGCTGACTGCTCAAGGGGCCTCTGGCTATGAGGAGGATGTCAGCTCTGTGAGCTGCGTTCATGGAGTGCCATGGTGTGGGCTTCCTTGCTCATACGGAATCAGAAGGTTGCACCTGCTGAGAAAAAAATATAAAAAAAGTAAAATAACCAGAGCCATTTTCTGCTCGTGAGTCTAGGGGCTCCATGTGCTCTGTGTGAGCTGACAGGAGCCTATCCTGGGTTAGTTGTCCTGTGTCCAGACATACAGGGTATTTGTTTGGTGTTTTTACACATAGGCATGGCTGGACACTTTACTAGTGCAGCTGCAGCCTGGGAGAGGAGGTGGCACAGGCACCATCAAGAAGGGAGAAGGTGGGACAGTGACTGGTCTCTTTGCACCGATCACTGTCCAGTATTGATCCTTTGTGTGAGAGCCAGACTGAGTGTCTGCAGAGGAATCGGGATACACCCAGTACCCACCCAGTTTGAGTCTTCATTCAGGGTAGGATCAAATTAATTGGGTTTGCCTTTCAAACAGGGCCAGGCCCACTTTGAGACTGTTCTTCTGTAGGGCCTGGGGGCAGGAACTGCTCAGGTTGAAATTTCGCTTGCTCTTTCTATACATGGACTTGCAGAACTGAGAAAGTTCATCTTGGCTGGACTTTCAGATTTTGAGATTTGTCAGAAGCCAGATAATAAAGCGAATACTTCAAGGGGAAGAAGGTGTGAGCAGAGCAGGTAGAGGAACCCATCAGTGATGAAGCAGGAAAACATTCTCTTGTGCTGGAAAGCAGTGAAAGAAGATGATTCCTTTACAGCTCTTTGTTTTCAAATTACCATGTGGTTTTATTGCATGTATACCAGTTGTGAATACCTGACCAATCCTTTAATCCCCACTGCTCTCGGGTATAAATCATGATTAAGACAGAAGTAGACGTGAGAAAAAAAGTGTTCTTTGGTTGTGTGTGACTAGCCTAACATGTCCCTTGGCTTCACACACGTATGGGCTTTGAATAGCTTGGAGTTGGGATGGGACCTGGGTAACCAAAGTTTCTTTACTTAACATTTTGTGTTTATTTGTTATCTTTTTGCCAATAAGCACCTACACACTTGGCAAGAATTGTCCATTTCAACTGTGGTCCTGCAGCTGTGACTCAGAACAGCATAATTTTTATTATCCCCTTTGCTGAGATGACTGAAAGTAGAAGGTATTTGCTTGGTATCATCATGTGAGGCAGTGGGACAGCCAGAAATGCAGCCCAGGAGGCTCCACTCCTCATCCCCAACTCTAACCACTAAGTGACAGTCACAGTGATAGATGAGAACAAGATCCAAGGACCAGGTGACCGGTCCCTTTGCTGTAAGTTCCTCAAGCCAGGAGCAGAGTCCAACATCCTGCCTCCCGGTTCCCTTCCAATCCCACACTCCCACCCACAGCTAGAAATAGAGCTGAGGAGCCCTGGCCAACAGCCTCTGCTCCAGCCACCAGTGCCTCCTCCACTCCTGTTTAGTCCTTGTCCCAGGGAGAACATCATGGTTGCCTGCAAGTCACTTGAAGTTGTTTTTTTGGTCATTTCCTTCATGCTGCCCACTCCCAGAGCAGGGATTTGCCCTTTAATCCATTAATACCTAACCTTGGCAGTAAGTGGGGAGGCAGGAACTGTGCCGGGTCAGGAGCACAAGAAGGCGTTGATAGGGAGGCTGCTTCAGTTGGTGAAATCACATCTGAGCTGAGCAGTGCTCTGCCTGGTGACAGAGGGACACCAAATGATAGATTGCTGTCTCCTCTCAGGGTACAATTTAGTCCTCCCATTGTGATATTCCCCTGCAGTTAATAAGCACCCTGTGTACTCCAAGGAGGCTGCTGTGGCTGGGGAATATGTAAACCCAGAGAGACTGGAGCTTTCTAGGATTCAGGGGAAGTCGTCTAGTGGGAGCGGGGATTGGTCAGGAGCTGAGCCAAGCATGACCCAAAGAAGTGCAACTGAATTCGCTCAGAGCTCTCAGAGTTACTCGTGGCCAATGCTCTGTGCTTGGCTTGGGCCTGATTCATCTCTGAGCTTGGCTTTGAAGGGCTGTAGCGTGGCAGGCAGGCTGAGGCATGGCAGGCTGGTGTCTCTGCTTCATCCCAGGTCTTCAGGAGAGTTGGTGGGAGCTTGCAGAGTTCAATGGGAGGCTGGTTTATTTTTGGAAACCAAGAAACCCATAGCTAACTCCTAACCTCCATTAAACGTAATGACAAAACATCCCTTGACATTGCTGGGTCTAGAATCCTGTCCTGTTATTTAGTTCTTTATTGTGTTGCCAACTCTCACATCTGATGATATTTACCATTTTATTCTGGAGCCAGGTTCTGGAGTGGTGTGATGACTTAGGGAGATCAACTTTCATTTCAAACTGAAAAGTATGTTACTAACCCTCATTACAGTGGAGTAAACCTGAGAAAACACTCACCCAATAAGCTCAAAAGCCACAAAGCAAATACAGGGAATAAAAGTAATATTTTGATAAATCTTTAAAGCTAATCCATGGTTTGGGGGCACAGCTCGTGACATCTTAACAACTCCATTGGACACTCTTGCTTTTGGCCAAGATCTTGCAGTCTCACTCTAACGAGGAGTCCCTGAGAGCTCATGTGTTAAGGGATGCCAGTTCCAAAAGAATTCCCCACTCCTGCTCCTACTCTGTGATCAGCATCTCAGGATATCCAGCGGCTCATAGTCCTGCACTCTGGTCGCAGTCTCCAAGAGTTATGAATTATTGCTAATTACTTACAGTTAATTGTTTCTCATTTGATCAAAATAAATTGAGAAAGCAAATGCGCTGAGCAGTTGTTATGCCAAGCGTTTGAAATGGGGAAGCACTTCAGCCATTCCTGATGGTCCAATACAGCCCATTCACAGCACCCTGGAGAACTAGCTCTGTTCCTTATCTTGGCAGATGTCTCAGTGGCCTCAGTCCTAGCGTGAATACAGATTCTGAGGAGGAAGTCTCTAGGAGCATGGCAACAGTCCACACAGTCCTGGGGCTTAACTGTTGGGCCTCTGTGCCGGCTCCCGGGACAGAAGGGATCCCAGCATGGGCTCTGCACAAGGTTGCCCTTCCTAGGAGGTGAGAAGTGGACAGAACTGGTGTTACTGGGTCATTGCACAGCTGAACTGGCACCGAAGGAGAAATGCATGAGGAAATGGCTGGAACAGCTGATAAATTGAACAACCTCATGTATTCCAGGCATCTCCTGCTGACCTTCACCTTCAGATCAGCATGTACAACAAGATTGGCCTGAAAACTCCCACCTGAATTAGCTTTCCATAGGGAAGTTCAGTGATTCTGATTCTTTGAAGTTGTTTTAAAGTGTGCTTTTATTGTGGGAATGTTTCATCTCTAATCCACAAACTTTAATTCCAAAACTTCTGGAAGTTGGCAACTTTTTCCATCTTGAATCAGAAGGAAATTTCCCTGGGAAATTTGAGATATATGAAAGAATGTTTCTAAATTGTGTGAGAAACTATATCTGGTGCAAGGTCTGGTCTGTGCCCCGACTCTTGTTACTAGCACTGAAGGACACTGTTTTACTCCAAGAAGTCAATACTTAGCTCTTCGGAGAGAAAATGGTTCGAGATTCTCAACGTGATCTCTAAATCCAGATTCCTTTAGGGCTTACTTGGAGCGGATGCTGCGTATTCTGGGCTGTAGTAGTGATGATGTGTTGGGTTTTTTTCCTGTGCTCCAGAGCCCTGGATTTCAGTGTTTGATAATAGTTACTCTGATTTGAAAATTGCATTTGCTGGCTCCATTTCTTAAATTTGTGTCTCCAAAATGAGGTGCATAAAAAGGATTTGATCTTGGAATCTAAGCATCCCGTTCCAATATTAGGTACAGGAGGGACCTGATTCCTTAGAATCTGAGCATCCCATCCCATACCAGCACCACTGGACATGGCAGGAATGTCAGAGCTTCACAGGTTTGCCTGGGGGCTCTAAAGGCATTTGCTTGTTAGGCACAAGACCCCCTCCAGAAAGTGGTATTTGTTGAACAGGGGAAGAAATGATGAAGCCTGCACAGCAGAACAGCAAGACATTTGTATGGGGAAGGAATGGGAGGCTCTTCCTAGGTTAGGGATTCCTATGGAGCAGCTGCTGGTTTTGTAGCTTGACAGTTCTGAAGCTATAAATCCTGCAGATGAATTTGGGTCAGAGAGGGAACACTGGCACCCCTTGAACATGTTTTACTGCTGAAGGGGGTTATTTAGGTCTCTGCCACCCACGGTGTGTGATGTGAAAGACATCACTCAGGTTCATGTGGAAACATTAAAAGAAATATGGGGGCTGGCTCACTTTCATTTGCCAATTACAATTTAGCTGAGTTGCATTTGCAGGTAGGTGCAGGCTCAGGAGAGCAGGAGGAAGAGAGTGAGTGCGGTCTTGGAATGAATATGTGTAGCCCAGGGCCTCTTTGCAAATCGGGTTTGATAAACCCCGGGGATGGTGGATTTTGCTGCTTGGCCTTTAGCCCCTCCAACCAGAGAAGCTCAGATTTTAGCATAGGAAGTCCACAGCTCAGTCCCCAAAGGCTGTAGTAGCTTTGGCATTGGATTCTGTGCTACATATTGCTGCCCAAATTAGGAGCTTTCTGAAAATTGAGATGCCTGGTATTTGAAATCAGTCAGACCCTCCTGTGCAAAGCACTGGAGACTAGGGAGGGATGATCCCAAACCTGGAGGGTTTAAACAGGGAAACCAGACTGGACAGGAGCTGTGGGAATGCCGTGCTCTTTGCCAGTTCTCTCCACTTACTGATATGCAAACAAAGCACAAAGAAGTCAAATGAATTTGCTCAGGGCTATGCAGGAAGCCAGTCATGGAGCCAGGAAGCGAGTTACATCCCCAAGCCCCATTCCATCCCTCCAGCTGTTCCCCTCTCAAATACATGACCGTCTGTCCCTCCATCTAGACCATCCTTGTTTATGCAACAACATGGGAGACTTGGGTTCTGCTGGTGGCTGAGGGCAGGAACCTGCGGCCCGAGGTGTTCATGGCAGGTAAATGAATTCCCAAGGAATCTGTGCTCCTGCCATGGATGGGGTGAAGGCTGGGATCAGGGACAAGCGGTGTCCCCGGCAAACAGGGAGCACTGAGCTGTGTTCTCGGCAGCCCCGAGGGAAGGAGCGGTGATGGGCTGCGGAAGGAGCCAAGGCCAACCCTCCCTGCTGCAGGGGAGATTCTTTATGAATGTGAGGAAGGAAAAAAAGGGAGGATTAATGAGTGTGAAGGGTGGAGATAGGGCCCAGGGCCTGAAGATTCCCAAGCAATAATGTCTCAGGTGTGTACATATATATTTATATAAATATATGGGAACTGTTCTGAAGGGTGAATGAAGGTTCAGTGCTTTCCAGAAGGAGGGGTGACCCTGCAGTGAAAGTGCTGGCCTAGATTTCAGAAAACCTGGTCTCCTTCCACCCTTCTCAGGGCAACTTTAGACAAGTTGTTGAGTTTTTCCCTGCCTCAGTTTCCCAAACTTCTGTTTATGCATCGCATCCCTTTTGATCACCCATTCCTTGGAGGGACTTTTTATCCCCAGTGCAGCTTGTAGCAGGGCTCCAGTCATGTAACTCATCTAGATACTGTTGTCACCCTGCAGGTAGGGAGCTAAACTGGGAAGCATCCATACAATAGTGAGAGAAAGGTTTAAAGACTTGGGGAATGGAGTATGGAAGCTTCAGGCTCCTGAGGTAGGCATCCTAAGTAAAGTTTCTGTAGCTGCAAATCCCGTGGAGGTGGAGGAAGAATGACATTTTCTGAAATCTGTTCTGTTTCGGTCAAGTTTGACTTTGCAAGTTTTCTGAACAGAGAAAAATATTTTATACTGACAGATCTAGAATCTGTATTTCAATAACTGGGGCATGAAAGGGGGCAGGGAGCTGAGGTTCAGCCCAGTCTTAGACAGAAAGGCTTTAGTGAGGTTTAATTTGGTCAGTCATGCTGTACAGTGGCAGGAGAGGATGGGATTCGATGAGGTCTTCTCTTCAGTGCCCAGTGGAGGAAGGAGAGGTGCTCCCAGAGCAAAGCAGCCACCTCCTCCAGACAGGAGATTAAAGGGACCAGCAGAGACAGGGCATTGACAGCTGGACAGAGGTGATTGTTATTTCAGCAAACCTTAAAAGCTTTGATAATCTGCATGTCCCCTGGTTTGTCCCCATCTCCTGGAGTCTTCACTGCATGCCAAAGGTAGATTTCTTAACAGGCAGGCCTTCCCTAGAAAAGATGTCCCCTGGCTTTCCCGTGCTTTGATACCTTTTCCATCCCTTGCCCACACATGGCAGAGTCGTGATTCCAGGTTTACCACTTTTGTGTGTCAAAATGCCCCTGCAAGGGGGTTTCTTTCTGTGGCCATCCCCTCCTTGGCTTCACACAAGGCTGCCAGGAGTTTTCAGTCTCCATGCCCATCATGGTCTAACCATGGAGCCTGCCAGCGAGGATGTTTTCACAGCTCCTGTAAGCACAAAGCACATGGCTACCAAGCAGCGTGTAGCACTGTCCTGGCTGGCATTCAAACCAAGGAAGAGGAGAAACATCTTCAGGCTCATTCCCATTCTCTTCAGCCATCTGGTCCTGTGCTGCTCAAGCCTTCCCTGTCTTAGAAGGAGACCCAGATCGGCTCTTTGTGGTATCTTCCTTTCTGCCAGGCTCCGTCTCCACTTTCATCCCCGGTGCCATGCCCGCCCCCTCATCCCCTTTGATTCTAGGACCTGAAGAGAAGACTGGTTTAGGGAATGTCTTGTCAAGTCCACCTCCCTCACCCCCCCCCTCCTCCCCAGGGGCCTTCTGCATTGTCTCCCTGTGGTGCAGACGGAGCGCGGAGATCAAAGCCCAACCGTCTTTTTTTAGCTGGGGGAGGAATGCGCGATGCCTCCTGCGCTGGGAGCTGTCGCCAGCTCTAGCAGAGGGATCCTCTCCGTAACTCGAGCCTCCCATCCCTGGAGGCGGCTCCGGGATTGACAGGTGACACCGACTGCTCGGAGCAGGCAGAGCCTTTGCAACAAGTCTGACTTTGCACCGAAGAGCTTTCCGTCAGGGATTTGAAGATGTCTGCGGTTAAGATGGGATGTGTCTCATAATATTCAGCTTTGAAAGAACTTACCTGGATGGAATTAACCCTTTCCAGAGCTTAGTCTTTCTTTTCTGCTCCAAGCTGGAGCGATACACAGCCCCTTTCTGACATTTGTGAACGGCTTGCTCTCCTCTTCCTTACAGTTCCCCATCACACAGCTCCCATCAGCCCTGTCTCCTGTTTCTCAAGACTGCCATGACGCTGTGGAACTACTCTTGCCGATGGGTTGGTGATGGGCGTGTCTGCTGGGGTGACACCTTCACCCAGGCCTCACCACCAGACAACTGCATCTGGGATCTTACTCACTAGAAACATAAACTGCCATCACTTGAGCTGAAAAATCGCTAAAGCGTTTCCCACAGTAGCAGAAGGCTCTGAGTCACCTGCTGAAAAACTTCATGACCCATTTTGACCTTGAGGGTTCCATCCAACCAGCATGTTTTTCTGCAGAGTACTGAGTCTGGGAGGAGATATGCCTAGTGTATGACTGATACCTTCTGTGAGGCAGAATCGTACTCACAGCGTCCACGTGTGAATTATTCCCATCCCCAGCACCATTCTGGGCAGGGACTGTTGGCATCCATAAGGCAGCAAAGATGGGATTCCTAAAACCCTGGAGCCTCAGGCAGGTGTTCTTCGCCTCTGTTCCTGGCAGGGAATCCTGTGAGCTGCCAGTAAAACTGATAAAGACTTTGCTCAAAGGGATTGTTCATTGACTAAATGAGAAAGGAAACAGGGCGAGGAGATGGGGAGGAGGGAAGCTCTCTGCGCTTATCTCGCCCTGATTAACAGAGACCTCAGCCAGAGGAGGGGTGCAATCATCTGTGTTTGTAATGTTTATGCAGATCGTTAGGGCGTCTTTCTTGGACTGCGGGGAGTCAAGCCAATCCTCTGGTATATTCCAGGGTAGCAGGCAAATCATCGCTTCCCCCTGGACCCCTTTGCTTATCCTGTCTGTTCAGAGTGGGGAGCTCCTTACACCAGGGCTGTCTGGCACTGAGCCGGGCACGAGGGGCACAGCTCCAAGGAATAAGCCTATGGGCTAAAACAGTTTGTGTTCTCCAGCCAAAGGACTTGCTGAAGCTTTGAGATGCTCTAACTAACTCTATGTGGCAGACCTCAGCCTGATTTCTTCAGTGGGGAAACTGAGGCACAGAGCAGCACTCCGGGGTCATATGCTGATTCTGTGGTGGAACAGGGAATGCAGACAAGGTCTCTTGCCTGCTGGGCCTTTGCTTTAGCCACAATCCATCTCTCTGCCCAGGGCCCTTTCTGTGTTCAAAGTGTTCCACAAACAATTGAGGTCTTTGAACTCCTCCTCATCCTGGTTAGTTTGAAAGTGGAGGCAGGGAAGGAAACACCTTCCTAAACTTAGCCCCCAGCCAGCCAATACTTTTGGGAACTGTGTTTGATTAGGCCTGGGGAGCAGTAATTTGGTTTGAGGTTTATAAAAAAAAACCTTTCCTCTCAGGTTAGAAGGCTACCGCTTGTGAACAGTGGAAGGATTAGGTGCTGTCATCTCCAAAGCAGGGTTTGCTTGCTGCTCCGTAAGAGTTATTGACACTTGCTCTATTGCAGCTCCTCCTGTGCTTGTTACGTGTCCCTCTCCATCAAACCAGTATTTCCCCTGGCCCCCATCCCTGACGTTTCTCCACTAGATGCACAGCAAGCATGGGAGGGAGGAAAGCAAGGGCTGTGGTACCTTTTGGAGCTGCTGCCACTCCCAAAGCAGCAACACAGGCTCTCAGAGAGGATGGACCATAGCAAATGGCAGAGTTTGCCCGAAGGGTGGTCATGGGTCAGCCCAACTCCTGTGCAACAAGACAGATGGGTCTGAAAAAAGCGGGTTTTTTGGTTGGTTGGTTGGTTTTTTGTTTTGTTTTGGGGTTTTGTTTGTTTGTGTTTGGTTTTTGTTTGGTTTTGTGTTGGTTGTTTGTTTTTTTTTTTTTTCCATAGAGAAAAAGAATCTTAAAAGAAAGAGTGGGGCAGGACAACCCCTAAGTTGAAGTAAGGAAGTAAGGGTGTCATGCAGGACTAGGGCAGTGATTGTCCCCCTGTCCCTCTGGTGAGGCTGCACCTCAAACACTGAATTCAGTTCAAGAGGAAACCACCTCAAGTTGCACCAAAGCAGGTTTAGGTTGGACATGGAGAATAATTTCTTCCCTGCAAGGGTTGTCAAGGCCTGTCCCAGGCTGCCCAGGGCAGTGGTGGAGTCCCCATCCCTGGAAGGATTTCAAAGCCATGGAGCTGTGGTGCTGAGGGACATGGGTTAGTGGTGCCTTGGCAGTGCTGGGGCAAAGGTTGAACTTAAAGATCTGAAAGGTCTCTTCCAACCAAAACTTTTCTCTGTCTCTACGCCTCTCTAACCAAGCCTTTCCGTGAGCTTCCCCAGCACTTCCAGATGTCCTGTCTTGTCAGCTTCCTAACAGAGCCAAGAGGGAAAGAACTGGAGCTTGATGGGAAAAGCTGATCTTGTGGTATTTCCTGCTTGGACTGGAAACCAGCCACGCGTGAGTCTCTGCCTGAGATTCACAGCCCAGGAAAACACAGAAGTCAGATAGTTCAGGTTGAGAGTGGTGGGGGGAGTTCCTTCATGCCCTGGAGGCAGGTGAGCTGCCAGCCCCATACACCCCTGTGTCTGAAGCACTTTGAGATCATTGTGAGCCAGGACTGAAGGTGATTCTAGAGCAAGCAAGAGTGAACCTGATTTCTGGGTTTTACTGCATGGGACTCAGTGCAGGGCTTGCAGTTGCTGAGTCTGGGTGTTTACCAAAGCTATGATATTTTATGCTGCCTCTCCATCCCATGGCAATCCTCCCTAGGCCTTGGGGTCTTTATCGAGGGCTCAGGCTTATGCATGACCCAGGCATCCAATGTCCAGAGATTGGACAAAAGGAAAATACTAAAAATTTACCTACAAATCCAGAGACTGTGTCATCTGGCACTGGTGGAGAAAACTTCAGGTGTGTGATTCTGAGCAGGAATGCAGGCAAAGAGTTGGGCTGTTCAGCCTGGAGAAGAGAATGGTCCAGGGAGACCTTCTGGTCGCCTTTCAGGACATAAAGGGGCCTGTCAGAAAGATGGGGACAGACTTTTGAGCAGGGCCTGTTGGGACAGGACAATGGGTGATGGGTTTGAACTAGAAGAGGGTGATTTAGGCTTGAGAAAAGGGAGAAATTTTTAATGCTGTAGGTGGTTGAGAGCCTGCCCCAGGCTGCCCAGAGAGGTGGTCGCAACCCCATCCCTGGTACCACTGCAGGGGAGGTTGGCCGGGGCTCTGAGCACCCTGCTCTGGTTGCAGATGGCCCTGCTCCCTGCAGGGGGTTGGACCAAATGAGCTTGAAAGGTCCCTTCCCACCCAAACCAGTCTGTGATTCCATGATTCTCTGATTCTCTGATGCTGTGAAAGTGGATGTCAGAGAAGAGGGGCTGTTTCTTCTACACACGGGAAGTGTGACCTCTCTATCGAAGAAGGCATTGGACAAATTCCCAGACCTACATGACTCTTTGTGTACCGCAGTATCTGACCACTGAGACTGGCAGCATCAGTCCCTGAGCTGGGATGGCTGGGTGGGACTGGTGGCTCCCACCCTGCGAGCTCTGATTGTGGCATAGATGTGAGGGATGTGTGTGAGTGTCCGTGCACACACAGGCATCTGCACGTGTGATTTCCACCTTCAAAGTAACAAGAAAAATGCAACAAATCTGATTACACCAGGCAGGTGTTCCCGTGGGTTTGTAGCTCCAGCTGTCAGAGATGTGTAGTTGCTTCAAGTGCTCTGGGAAACCTTAATAATAGGTGATCTCAGCGAAGGGAAACCATGGAAAGTACAGTGGATTGGGCATTGAAATAATTCCTGATTAATTCTGAAGTATCAAATGGTTGCTTTTCTGCAAACAGCTCTTTCCTGAAAACACAAGCTCTAACTAAAATCTGTCAGTATCAATTCAGAGTTTATGTTCCCACTCCCAAAGCCTTATTCTGAACGGACAACCAGATTTTGAGGTTTTCTGCTTCATCTTCTCAGCAGATGGAAGTGCACATGACTGTGCTGCGATGAATTCGACTGTTGTTGGTTATTAGCAGCTGAAGTTCCGCTCCCGTGTTTTTAAATAATAATAACAACAATTGCTTTAAAGATGCTTTAAAGATGCCCTCGGGCCCCTGAGCATAATTTATCTTTTCATCTGTGTTTACACAGCAGTTAGAACAACGGGATCTATATTCAGATAAGGGGGTTTGGTCACTTCAATAACATAAGTGAGATGATGGGAAGAAAAAAGGGAGGGAACTTAGAGGAAAATATTTGGAGTGCTTTCTCTTTTTATTAATTTCGGAGTCTGTAATGTTAAGAGATCTTCAGCCTTTTCATTTTGAAAATTGCAACTGGTTCTTACAAAGACAGTTCCCTTCTCCTGGTCAGGCTCCCAGCCACAGGCTGTTTGTCCAGGCCACTGAGATGCCCACGAGACTAGATGCAAAGAGAGCCAAGTGCTTAATCACTTCACTACCAAAAAACATTAGAGCTGGTCTAGTGTCAGCTGTTGGGGAATGATTTTTTATTTTTTATTTTTTTTAAGTTCTAGCATCAATATTTCTTATAATTAATTGCTGACACCATACCGAGTCGTGCTGGCACCCCAGGATGGAGAGTGAGCTGTGAGTGGAAGAGGTGAAGCAGTTGGTGCCTATCCTGATAGATTTTGAATGCCAAGCCCCTTTCCCAGCCTCACCTCCACTTCGTTGGCCATCACCATTACACTGTTAGGAGGTGGGCATCCTGGGGTGGCTAGCTACAGGCATCCTTTTGAAGGACAGCTGTGGGCCCGTGTTGGACCATGCAGCAGTTCTGCGTGGCAGAACATCCCCTGTGATGGCAAGAGTTTGTTTGTGTAGGGTCACAGGAGGGGAATCTTACAGGGGAATGAGTCACTGCAGGGAAAAGGCCACGCGGCGGGGAGGGCACTGACTGCTCTGAGTGCAGTGTTTGGCTTGCTTGTGGGTTTTCTGCCTGGCTTCTGTAGGACATGTCTCTCCACAGAGCCTGAGCACCTCCCAGTCCCCTTCTCGCCATCTATGAATTAAGGATACTGGTTCTTCCTTGTCTCACGGGCAATCCAGCTAGTGCTGGTATGGCCACAGTTCTATAGGTACCATAAACCCAGATCACAGAAGCTGATCCTGATTGTAAGTATTTACCCCACGAGCATCTCACCCGGAGCACTGCAGCCTTTCCTACCACAAGAAAAAGTCTTCCCCATCCTACGTGTCTGTTTGTGCTTCTCGGGCCCAAGGGAAGACTTTCCTTCACCTTCCCAGTGCCGAGTTCCTCCTCACCACGAGATGTCTCTGCTCAGCTGCGCCAAGGCAGAGCCCGACGCTTTTGCAGAGGAATGAGTGGGGGGAACTTCAGCCAGATGAGGGAGATCTTGTTTGGCTTAGAAGGGGTTAAGGTAGAAAATCTCTTCGACTTCCCAAAGATGTCTTACTTGATCTCGCTGCCGTCCCTTTTCATGTGCCGCGCTGAACTCCTCGGTGGGTTGCACCCTCCGCCGCAGAGTTCTGCATCCCACTGGCTCTGTGGCTGGAGCCTCCCAGAGCTTGAGGTTTCCTTCAGAAAGGTTTTCTTGAAGCCCTTGAGCAAGTGTCTTTGCTGGAGGATCACACAGATCTGGGTGCCTTTGCGTCTCCCCACATGTCTGAGCGACTTCAAGAGATCCTGCCTGGTCTATAATTGTTCCTCAGCAGGGTCCTCAGTGAGAAATAACATGTTACTCATCCCACAGGAGCCTTGGGGTCCCTGAGTCCCTGTCCTCCCTTCTGGGACAGTTTGGTGGCTTCAGGAGACCACCAGCTGCAGTTATGTGGTCCCAGCAGCCCGAACGAGAGTAGGGCACAGCAGAGGCTGTGTATGGACACAAGCCTCTCCCATGAACATTACCAGGAAAAAGCCACGAGGGTGGAAGTTTTTGGTGTCCCACTTTGATTGCAGGAGAGGCACCCAACTGACCTTGCTCTCCTAAAGGCAGGACCTGCTATGTTCCTTTTTGTCAGCTCTGCTTTGTGCACTTGGACCCTGGAGCCACTCAAGGGAGAGGGACTGACTGGGTTAAAAGTACATGGGGCACGATGCCATGCAGTTGTGTCACTCAGGGTGGCTCCTGCCCCATCTGCGCATGTGGGTGGGTGGCAGAAGGTGGAGGTACACAGCTGACAGAGGGGGTGCGGTGCAGGGGGTTTGCAGACCAACTTGGACCCAGCTAATGAGGTCCCTGGGGAGAGCAGAGAGTGTGATGTTATTTGATAGAAGGCAGGTGGTTGATTCTGTGGGTCCCCCCTCAGTTGTGAGTGAGGAGCCTGATGTAACTTTTTGCATCTGGAATGTTTCTGTGGAACATCCTTATGCTCATTCCTGAGAGGAGCAGGGACATGCAGGGACCCCTCGGCTGTAGCAGAGTGACTGCCACCCTGTCACAGCCACTGCTGCTGGGGTGGACAGAAGATGGTGCTGTGACCCTTTGGGGCTGTCCTGGGACTAGCCCTGAGGCTCAAGCAGGTTGCCTGTCTCTAATTCTCTTAGTGGTAGCAGGGATCCCCTGGTGGAGTGGTAGCTCTAAATCCCAAACTGGTCATAAATGACCATAAATTTCACTATTCTGGAGTCCAGTGGCCTCCACTACTTTCTTTTCTGGTTCCTTAGACATCCTTTTAGCAAAAGTATTGAGAAAATATTTTCTCCACCTCTGCCTTGCATGGCCCAGAGCTACCTCACTGCTGGGAACTGGTGATGCCTGGAAACGTGGAGAATGACTTTGCTGATCTGCTCCCAGCAACCAGAGGGACCAAGTATATCTTAATTACGTGCCCCTTTGTGATCTGAACATCATGACTGGAGTGCAGCTGAGGTGTGGGGATGGGATGTGACCAGGACAAGATCCCTCACATCTCAGCTCTAACACAACATCGCTCATTAACAGTCTTCAAACCAACTCTGGGAAGCCAAAGAATTTCAAGGGGTGAGGTGACGCACTCGGGGACTATACGAGTGGCAGTGGCAAAGCTGAAGCCTACCCTGAGTGCTGTGCTGTGCCCACTGGGCAGTACTCTCACAATATTTATTCCCTGCTCTGGACCTCAGTTTCCCCATCTAGAAGTCACTGGCCTCCACATGTGAAGGAGGAGAAGTTGAATGAAAAGCACAGCCCCACATGTGCTGAGGATTGTTGTTAAAAAGAGTGTGGCTAGTGCACAATCCTGCTATCCCAGCTTGCCAGTTCAGATCTTGCCAGAGATGGTGCCAGTAGACATAAAGTGCCAGCTGCTGGCATGTCTGGGGGCAAGTTGGAGGGAGACCCATTGGGAAATGAACCTCCCAGACTCTGAGACAAGATAAGGGGATTTAGGCAGAGAGTGCCATTCAGACTGTGTCTGGAGCAATGTTTTCATTCCTGCCTGGTGGAGCATACGTGGTAGGGAGAACCTCTATAGGTGGCCTTGTTGGGGTGGAGGATCTTGCTGGAATGAGTGCAAGGTGCTGAGAGCTCCCAGGCAGCTGAGCACAGCAGCCTAAGCAAATAACTCTTTGGGGAGAGGAGCCAGGGAAAATTCTCTGATCACTGCATATTAAAGCCACATGGTGCCGAAACCCTTATTAGCACATCCAATCCTAATTGTGGTGTTTGCTTGTGCTGTTCTGTACTTGCCTTTCTAACAACACGGGAGCTGACAGGAATAGCACTGGGGGTGCCCACGGCGCTCTGGGCTTGGATCAACTGCAGAGATTTTGATTTCTGATAAGGGGAAGCTGCGGTGATTTATACCCCCTCCACTTCCTTCCTCGTGGGGATGAAGACATCCCGGAGGAGTCCTCTTCTTCCCAGGACATTCTTGGGTGATCTCATCTTGCTCTGCCTCTGCCTGTGCTGGCACCAGCAAAACCAATGCTTGTGCTCTGCACATGATCCCAGCTTCACAGTGGCGGGGAAACTGAGTCACAAAGGAGTAAGTGACAGGCATGAGGGTTACCCAGGGTATATCAAAGAGACCTGATCCAGTATTAACCGAGCTCATGGAAAGACTATCTTGGTGACTTTAGCAAGCTTTGGACGGGGTGCTTGAATGACAAGGAGTCCTGCTCTTCCCCTTTTCTGCCCCACATTGTAGAGCAGGAGACAAAGGGCCTCCTTTTAGCTTGTGGCATCCATTCAACACAACGAAGTCATGATAGACTTGGCCACTTGGGAGTTTAGCTCAAGGCAATAGAGCAGAGGATGGAGGTGGAAACCCTCTGTGACCCTGAGCACTTCTCCAAGTCCTCTGGGATGCTCCTCAAAGTGGGGGTGATGGGGATAATATTTCCTTTGTCTGGGGAGACTGGAAGCCATGCAGGGCTGGGCTCTCTCTGCGAGCATGTCTGTGCAGTGCTCAGCAAAGTAGGGCTTGGAGCTGGGGGAAGGCCCCCCGGGCACTATCCTAATATAAATAATAATGAAGCATGGCTAGAGATAAAGTTTAACCAAGAACACCAGAATGAAAACAATGCACAGGGCTCATTAGGAGGCACTGGAGCCCCAGCAAAGATGAGCTTGAGAAGGATCTTCCTGATTTCTGACTCATCTTCAGATGCAGTGGGCTTCTTAAGCTTCACAAAATACTTCTACTGCACTCCAAAGCTGGAATGTTTTTCCTGGGAAATATCACCCCAGGGTTGTCTCCCCGGCTTTGTTAAATTCCCTCTAAGTGCTTCTCTGTCTCTTCTGTGGGTGCATGGGAGAATCTGTCAGAGAAGAGACCTCAGGCAACAGGGGTGATCAAAACCCTGTATCAAACTTCTCCCCAAACACCGTGTCCTGGAATTAGATCAGCAAAACTGAGCTTGCAGTTTAGCCTGGGCAGAGAGTATCTGCTGCAGGTACAATGACTTAATACTTGAAGAAGAAGAAAGCCCCTTGGAAGAGTGACTTCAGCATTCTGCTAAGGGGAGGATGTAAAAAGTTGGGGACTTCCCTTGTGATACCCAGAGCAGAGCTCTTACACCTCGGGGCGGGGGGGGTGTAACACTGCTTCCAGGAGATGAGGCCGCTCCCTCAAGTTTCACCCTGCCACCATTTTGTCTTTGTAAGAGTTGCTTAGCTGAGGGCTGTGGGATCCCAGTATTCCAGACGTAATCCCAGCTGGGTCGTGGGATCCTTAGCATGCTGTGCAGAACCTGCTGCTCCTCTGAACCTCTGGGGTCTTCTATCGATTTCAGTACTTGGTGTCGAAGCAGCTGATTTTGATGAGTTTTGCTTGGGCTGCATGTACAGAAATAAGACCCCTGTTGTTTGGCAACCAAAGCAGTGGGATATACCTGCAGTGTGAGGGTCTTGTGGTTATCTGGCTGTAGGGGAGGGCTCCAGGCACTGGGCATGATGGTCAATGTCAGCTCTCTGCAGTGGGCTTTCTATCCATGGAGTACTGTTATTCTGGGAGATGCTTTGGTAACATCATGATCTCTGGAACAGGCAGAGATACTTTTTTTAAGACCTGAACAAAGTCTTTCTGGTGAAAACAGATGCACCAGGAATGATGTTACAGGGCATGATGATCAAAAGAGACACCAAAACTACTCATGATTTTGGATTGAATTTGGCAGTTTGGTTTGGAGAAGGCAGGAGGGAAAATCTGGAGGAAGTTCAAATGTTTGCTTTGTTTTAAAAAGATCAGAAATTAAATTTAATTTGGGGCTTCAAAGCAGAGTTTGGATTTCAAATTCATCTGGGTGGGTTTTTTTTCCAAGGTGAAAAAGACAATAAAATAACTTTAGATGAAGGTTATGCTCCAGCATAGAGCATTTTTCCTTTTTGTTCAGCCAACGAGTGGATGAATCCTGTACATGGGTTGCTATGTGGAGGAGTGGAGGGGGCTCCTGGCCAGCTTGTGCTCAAAGATAATGCAAGAAAATACAAACTGCCTCTTCTGCCAGTAACAGCTGCGATAATAGGATGTCCCAGGTTAAGCTGGTGCCCTCATGGTATGGCTGGTCCCATTACACTTGAATATACATCAAACACAGAGATGATTGTGTCCATTTGGACAAGGGAAGGAGCAAGGGGACAATGTATTTTGAAGTCACAGCACACCTGGAAAAGTAGATGGGAAGGCAACCACCTTTCTGGCAGCTCTCTAAAGAACCAGAATTGTACCAAAGCAACACCTGACTCATGTAATCAGTTTCCCCTTGTAACGGAAACACCCTGGCAAGGCCCCAAAAAATTGGCTAACCGCTCAGGCCAGGAGGGAGCGAGAGCAGCATCCCTCCCAGACTCTGTGCCTTGACTGGAAGGTATTGTTTTATTGGCTTTTTTTTTTTTTTTTCCTCTTAAACACTTTAAAGTTTGTTGCTAAAGAAACATGAATCTTCTCCGTAAATATTTGTGTGTGTGATGGTGTGGTGAGATGCTGTCTGCTGGGGATGGTGCAGCGGAATGACTGCGGTGGGGCAATTGCATTGGGCAAGCATGTGGGGCCAGGGTGCAGGGTGCCAGCGTGGGGCACGCTGGGGCTCTGCGGTTGTGGGGAGGGTGAGGCTAAACCTGTGGGAGGGGAGGTGCAGAGAGGGCTAAATCCTGCTTCTGAGGCTTGAGGAGGGACCATTTATCATCCGCAACTATTGGGCCATCTGTACATCCTACACAGAGATGGATGAAGGGCTCTCCTTGTCCAGGAGGCAGGCATCTGCAGAATACTGTGGCAGCTCAGCTCTTATGACTGGGGAATGGGGTCAGAGCTGGGATTGGTCCTGGTACCAAACCTGCCCTCTTCAAGCCTGTCTGAAACCCATTGCCCCACAACTTCAGACCTACACGATCATTTCCCCAGGGCTCCAAGCCTGCCAGACTCAAAGTCACTTCAATCCCAAAGCCAGAGAAGTGTGTTAGTGTGGTACAAGCCGGAATAAATCCACCCAGGCCAGCTAGCCTGGGCTCAGCCCTGCACTGACATCACCGTGTGCCTCATGGCTGGTGTTTGTATGGCTCAGAGCATGGGCATCCTCTGCCAAACATGCTTTGCATCACTCATCCTGCTCCCTCCTGAATCCCTGTGGCTCATCCTGGCCCTGCATTGCCAGGGGACTGTCCAGGTGCGGAGGTGACACCTGAGGGAGGAGCTCCTACGCCTTGGATCCCTCTGCTCCACTCACCTCCTTCATCACGCCCTCTCCTCTTTCTCAGCTGCAGAGCCGGCTCTTTGGTGCAACCTTGAACAAACAGAGCGGCCCTGTGCTCCTGTTTGGGCGGCAGCCCCGACCTGTTCTTCCAACCCACACCACTCTGGCACCTACAGGATTTAGGAGCGGTCTGGCCTGGGGCCTTCCCACTTCACAGGGCATCTCATGCCCTGGAATGCAGCTGATCTGGCTCTTGCCTCCCAGAGTGCTGGGCCAGGCTCCTCTGCAGAGCCAGCCAGGAGCCCAGGGCTCCTTCTCCCCAGCCGCAGCCCTCCCAGGTAGACCACATCTCCATCAGAGTGGTGGGAGAAGTTGCAGAAGGAGAAAGACACTGAGTCCCAAGCTGTGGGGAGCCTGGCCATCCTTCTCTTGTTATTTCTAGAGAGACAAGGCTCAGAGGTGGAGTTTACTGGGACTCCTGGCAAGCCTGGGGTTCGCAAGTGCTGACAGAGCACTTCCAGCCTGTGCTGGAGCCCAGTCCCATTCATGCCAGGCTGCTCCAGTGCCCATTTAGGGCTGTCTTGTGCACAAGAGAAAGGCAGCTGCTATGGGACGGCACCATCAGAATTAGAAAGGTATGAAATGTAACGTGCAACAGGTTACCACCAGGGATTGATTTACTGCTCCCAGCAAAGTGCCCGAGAGAAATTCCCTGATGGTGATGCAAGGTCAGGCCATGGAAACTTGCAAGACTCTTCATCCCACTGGAATGAAGAGCGGCATGTCAGCTCCCCGAGGCCAGGGTGGATGCGAGGTGCTTGTGGATGCAAGGTGCTTGCACAGCTCAGAGCAGGCAGCAGAGAGGCTGGACAGGCTCCGAGCTGGGTCAAGGGTTGCCGGGGTCCATGGAGCAATGTGGCCAGTGGTTTTGCTGAGGCTGAGAGGAGACAAGGAATGATTGTGACAAAGCTTACACCAGGGAGAGCAATTCACAGGAGCAGGGGAGGAGTAAAGCTAGGGAATCAAATGGAATCAAACCTACTGTGTTAAAAATATAACATTATTAATGTGGGCAAGCAGCAGCGTCGGCTGCAGAAGTGAGACTCACTCCCTGCACTGCTCTCCCCTTTGCTGTGCCCTTACGGGGTTTGTAGCACATGGGTTTGGCTGCTGCTCGGAGACGTGTGTCTGTTCCTGCGCATGTGTCCCAGTCCCCGTGTCTCCTGTGACACCTCTGCATTGGTGTATCTCTCCGTGTCAGTGACGTATCCCCACACTATGCTGCTTTCCCAGTCTGGAGGAGGGGGACCCAGGGCTGCCTGATCCTGAAGGGGTGCAAAGAGGCCATGGAGGATGAGGGCTGAGCTTTGCCTGGCTGCTGGATCCCAGGGGCTTGTAACAAGATGAGGAGACTGGTGAGAAGGTGACAGGACCCTCCCAGCAGCATCTACAGGAATAAGACTTGGTTTTTTCTTTCTACTCACCTATCCATAACCACTTTGCCACAATATCAACAGCAGGAACCACCAGACAGTCCCATATCATTGCTGATAAAGATCTTTCCTCCTAATAAATCAACAGCCCACAAATCCAGACTTAGTTAAGCCCCTGAGAGATAGGTACACTGGGCTACCTCTTCTCCCTACCCTCCATCCTTCTTGTCCTTGCTCTGATGGGCAGTCTCACAGCTGTGGGGGCAGGCCATTCAGGCAGAGAGGTCGATGCTTTGAGGACTGTAACTGATTTCTGAGACACTGGAGGTACAAGGTGGCTGTGAGACTCTTGGTGCTGCCGTTTGTGACTAGCCAAGGGAAAAGACAATGGAGGGGGAATCTCCCTGCTCCCTCCTGAGATGGACAGGGATAAGGAGAGGCTTGGGAGAGAAGAGCTGGGTGCCTCAAGTCATGTGAAGTCCAAGCTGTGTGTCTGGGGTAGGGGTTGATTAGCAGAAATTATATAAGTATGCAAAGAACTACATGATCTGGGTTGGCTCAGTCAGCCCCTGCAAGAAGGGTTTCCATGGGTTGGGACCCGATCAGTAACACAGTTCCATCCAGCAAGTAGCCAGGTGCTGTAAAACCAACCCAGGGTGAGAAGCCTGCATCTGGATAATGTCTGTGAAGTTAGAACTTTACTCCTGTTCAGGTCAGAAACTGTGGCTCAGTGGACAGCTCCAGTTCTGCACTGACCCGGGGCTGACATTCCCCTGCTGGGATTCCTTCTGGGCAGCCTAAAAGGGAAAGGTAATGGGAGGGCAATTAATGGCATTACCTACTGAATGCAGAGCTATTATTTCTGTGTGGGGTTAAGTATACACTGGCACAAAATCACTGTGAATCTCGTGTGCATAGAAAGCACCTTGGCCCTGAGCCCAGCCTGCATGTAAAAAGGGACTAACCCCCAGCGTCTGGTTTCCGAGCCCTCAGCCACGCAGCTTCCAGCTGCAGGACCCTGTGGTGCCAGCAGTGCTGACTGAGCAGAGATCTGTGGGGGAGGAATGGTGCCCTCTCGGCCCCTCATCTTCCTCACGGAGACCGGGAGCTGATTCCTCATGACTCAGATCTCAGAGCAAACCACAGAAGAGGCTTCGCATCAGAAATCCGGCTGGTGCTCACGTGGCTCCCAGCTCAGCAGAGCGGATGGGGATCCTATAGGATAAAGTGACTGATGTTTTTTTAGAAGTGGAGCGTGCTGGAAAAGTGTCTGAGGAGAAGACTTTTCTGCTCTTGGAAGTGTTCGGGGCTGCCTGCCTGATCTTTGAACCAGTTTGATGTCTAGATTTCTAGGATAGCTCAGCAGCCATCACCCTCAGGCTTTGCATTTTCAAAGAGCTCCTTTATTCAGCAGCTACACAGAGTTCTGAGCTTCCAAGTGAGCTCAGCGTTGAAGTGCCAGGCTCTGGGTTCCTTGGGAGCAGTTGGCCCCAGCTGCTGGGGAGCTGAGTGGAGTCTAGTCCCGTGGACCTTGTGCTGAGCTGAATTATCCCCTGTAGATGGCATCACAGCATCTTAGCTGTCCCTGCAGGGATGAGTCCCTCAAAAATGATCCCAGAGCTGGAACCCCTCTGCTGGGAGGCCAGGTGAGAGAGTTGGGGTTGTTCAGTCTGGAGCAGAAAAGGCTCTGGGGAGACCTTCTGGTGGCCTTTCAGGACTTAAAGGGGCCTGTCAGAAAGATGGGGACAGACTTTGAGCAGGGCCTGTTGGGACAGGACAAGGGGTGGTCGGTTTAAACCAAAAGAGGGACATTTAGTCTGGAGAGAAGGAAGGAACTTTTTATACTGAGGATGGTGAGACCCTGGCCCAGGTTGGCCAGGGAGGTGGTCAATGTCCCCTCCCTGGCACCATTGCAGGGAAGGTTGGCCAGGACTCTGAGCACCCTGCTCCAGTTGCAGATGTCCCTGCTCCCTGCAGGGAGTTGGACCAGATGAGCTTGAAAGGTCCCTTCCCACCCAAACCTGTCTGATTCTCTGTTTCTATACCTGTCCTGCCCACAGGACACTATCCACTGGGTGGATATGGGCTGCAGCTCAACCCAACCCCCTGAGGGTCCCTGGCAGCCTGTGCAGCCCCCTTGGAGCCTGCAGCCCTCATTAGCCACACTGTCTGGGGTACAGTTACTGGGCTACTGGATGGCTCTGCTGGCAGCCCTGGAATTGCAGTATGGACATATCTGGGAGTGAGCATTAAATTAGGGCTTGGTCCCAGTCCAGATCAAACCTCTTGATCGGTTTTGTTGGTGGACTTAAATTGCATCTTTGCTTCCTATGGCAGGGTTTGTCTACCTGGGGACATTTGGGAAGGTTAATCTGCATTCACTTTGAAAGTGGATAAATTAAACCACATTAAACATTCTTATTGAGAATTAAAATAGCTTTAATGTGGTTTAGTTTAATTTACTTTGAGAGTGTGTTGAACTAGATTAAATTAAAACCTTTTTAATTCTGAAATCTGAATCATGAGTTTAACGGGCTTTCACTGATCAACTTTCAATTCATACTTTTAATTAATTTGAATTAATTTTCCAAAGTGGCTCAATGTCAACAAGACTGGTAGTGAGAGAAAACCTCAGAGACACAGCCGGGCTCTGTGTAATCCCATTTGCGGGAATGTCTTTATTGTAGTTGCTGCTGGGACTGTAGCGTGCTCGAGATTGACCTGGATGAGCTGTAGAGGAGTGAGCTGGGGATGAGGAACCAGCCAGATCATATTTTATCCCACTGGAGTCCTGGGCCAGCTCTGGTGCGGTGAGATGCAAACACATGGAGTCTTGCCAGGCTCTCGGTTTGCTGGGATTTGATTCTCCCGCAGAAAGTATTTAAGGAAGTGCTGTCCTCTGATCCTCATGTGGGCAGTGGTGGGTCAGAAGACCTGCAAGAACTCGCTGGCAGCAGATTTTTTCCACTTGTTTTACCCATTTTGAGGTTTTTTGGGTTTGTTTTTATTTTTTTCTCCCTTTTGTCCCTAAATCCAGAGGACTCATCCCACTTTGGGGCTGCTGGTGGTCAGCGCTCAGCCCCAGATGCCTGTTGCATTCCTTCCATCTGATGGCTGGCTGAGCTGGTCAAAGGCTGGCGTTTTAATGACCTTGTAGACCACGCATCACGTCTGACCAGGCTGCCACATGCGACCGTGTGGCATGCGTGTGGAGGCTGGCTTCCAGTAAACAGTGCTTCCCCAGGATTTCGACAGGCCTGTTCCCCCAGCCTGAGGTACTGCTGCAATCCAGGTCATGGTGTTGTGGACATGGGCAGGGACCCAATTGGGGATAGGGTGCAGGCAGAGGATGGCTTTGAAGGCAGAAGTCCTTGGGCTCTTGTGCTGACCCTGCTTCTGCTGGCCCTTGGGCAAGGCACACCTCTCCGCTTCCCCATCTCCAGAGAGAAGATAACATTGAGATGGCCATTCGAAGAACTAATTAAGGTTTGAATAGTTCTTTGGAATTATAAAGTACCAGATAACCATTAAGGATTATTATAACCCAACTTACCTTCATGTTACTTATCATTTAGTGTGATTTCTCAGCACTCCAGGTAGTTTAATGCTGACAGCTGGAGCAAAGACCAGAAAATCAATGATTATTTTCCACCCAGCATTATTTGTCCCAATTGGATTGAAAGTCCCAAGACAGGAAAACTTAGGCTGGGAAAATCCCCTAGTCTTGGGAATAATTGACAAGAGTCCTGTTTGGATCAGGTCTTAAACACCTGATTGTAGAATTTGCATGTAGCACAGAACAGGCTGGTGTGATTTCTGCAGTATTGCTGTGAGGTGAAGCAAGACCAAGACCCAGGCAGAGCAGCACTCAGTGCCCAGAGGAGCTGCACTGCTATTTCCAGATTTTAAAATAAGAAAAACGGATATTACTGAGATTTGCATAACGCCAAAGAGTGAACACGTGGAGGAAACCGACTCCTCTGTTGCTCACTCCTGTTACCTTCTTGGCAGATTTTCTCTCCTGTGTTTTTATAACCATGTCACCTCGTAACATGCAATAAGGAGCACAAGATTCTTGTTTGTTTTTCATTCATTGCAGCATCATTGGGCAAGGACGTCCCAGAGGCAGCGTGTCACCCAGGGAGTGTTCCCTATGCTCAGCAGCAGCCTCGGCTTGCCGGGGCCGGGCAGCATGGCAGGTACACAGCAGCCTCCCCAGCGGAAGAACTGGGTGGGCAGGGGAAGGGATGCACCCCACCCTCAGTGGGCATACCCATTACCAAACCTCCCCAAGCTGGATTGGGGTTCAAGAACCGCCTTCCTCCTGCCCAGAGATTCCAGCAGTGATTGGAGCCAGGCCAGGAATGAAGGAAGGCACTGGTGAGTGGTGTGGAGGAGAGGGAAGGGCTGGCATTTTAATCTACCTCCACAGGGACAAGTACTCCCTTCCCCAAAAGTGCCAAACAGCGTCTCTGGTGATCTGGCAGTGTTAGCAAAAATCCCTGTGCCCTTCTGCATCTCATGCTTTTCGGCTGCAAATCCCCCACGTACCCCTTGCTCCATGAGTCGCGGGCCAGAGGCAATTGGCTGTGGCATTGCTGCTTCCCAGGGTCCAGCTGGGTCTGGAGCAGAGGGGCTGGGGAGGATTTGTGGGGCTGAATTTACCTGCAGGGAGCTAAGGGCGGGATGTGCTGCCCTGAGTGCGGCCCCGTGTTTAGAAACGTCCTGCAAAGAGGCAGTGTCAGGTATCATTTTCCACTGGGAGGTCCTGGCACTGCTGAACAGCAGCATCTTGACAGGTCTAATCTAACTGGTGTCCCTGCTCTACTCCAGCTTCTCTTCAGCCTTCTGCTTAGAGGTATTTGCTTACAATATGACTCACAACTGTCTTTATTTATGGTGTCTCAATCCTTTCCATCTCAGTCTTTTTCTTTTGTCAATCTTTGTGCTCTCTCTTTGTCTCATTTGGATGACAAGCCCTTCCAGGCAGGAACAGTATCTTTTTTAATCTCTGTAAAATGCCAGCCACTAGTTACAATGCTAGATAAATATTTAATGATAATAATTGAACTTGACAGGAACAATACTCAGCCACACTTACATTTTCTAAGCCCTTTCAGACATGGGCTAATTAATTAATTGCAAATTTACAAACAGGATAATTAAAGGATGCCCTGGCTGAGCAAGAAAATATGCTGAAAGCAATGCAGGGCTTTTGGAGGGATCACCATAAATCATGGTGGGGAAAGGGAAGTCGCTGAGGGTGCGACTTCTCCTTCTCCTAGAGCTGCATTAAGCCCATGGAGTAGGAGGTCTGAGGACCTTCTCAACCATTTGGTTCACAAAACTGGAGCCAGTTCATGATCCTTCCCCTCTCCCCACCTCCTGCATATAATTGCATCATTTCTTCTCCTTCCCCTAAGGGAGAGTCAATTAAAATAGTTGGGTTTGATCCCCCCTCCTTCCCCCCCCGCTTTGAAAGGCAACCCATGCCCTTTATTTGATGTAAAAGTTGTCAGATTTTGAACAGCAGAGAAAAGCTCTTTTCATCCAGCACTGACACAGCAGCGCATCTTCCCCAGGTCTGAACTCTGCCTTGCGCAGGGGAGCCCATCCAGGATCTGGTGGTGATCCCCTTTATTTCTCACAGGCTGGAGAACAGCCATGACCTTTGTCACATGAGGTGAGATCCCCAACAGGATAGGGAGTGTGGGGCTGGGGCCCCTCTGACAGCTTTAGAGATGGGAGATGTTCCACCCCAAAAAGTGAAATTCTCTAGCAAGAGCTCGCCACAGTCTTGGGGCTCTTCAGCCTGAAGAAGGCTCCAGGGAGACCTTCTGGTCGCCTTTCAGGACTTTAAGGGGCCTGTCAGAAAAATGGGGACAGACTTTTGAGCAGGGCCTGTGGGGACAGGACAAGGTGGGATGGGTTTAAACAAAACAAGGGAGATTTTGGTCTAGATAGAAGGAATAAATTTTTTTACACTGAGGCGAGACCCTGGACCAAGGTTGCCCAG